>BHFT01031002.1:0-102073 GCA_004320025.1 Laticauda laticaudata
GGGCGAAAATATCAGCTGCGATCTCAGAGCCCCGAGATCGCAGCTGTAGCACCAAGACGAAGCTCCGCCTTCTCCAGTCCACCAGTCTTAAAGTTGCCAAGTTTGGGGACCTCTGGTTTAAACAGTGTGTCATCTGGGTACAAATATCTTGTGCAACAATTACAGTTTATACATATTCATTACTTTAGCTTTAATGCTCTATTTTTACTTAATAGGGATATACATAATATACCTAATTCTTATGACAATCCCCATCTTAACGATTCTATCCACATGCTCACTATTTCTCGCTAGCCTTCTTTATTTTCTAACTTCCATATTTATTCTCCAGCTATCGATAAAATAGCTCCCACATCATATAGTATTAAGGAGGTGAAAAAGGATGTAGCATCCTTATTAACTTAGGTCCTGTTTCTAATGGATCTTCTGGAATAAAAACAAAATCATCTGCAGGCATTTGCCTGTAGCTTATATATCCCTCTTTTTTATTTCCACACCTTTTATCTCCTTTAGTCTGTTATTTCTATTTAGTACTTCTAATGTTAGTACAAATAGTAATTCTTGATATTTTCAGTCATATTCCCATTTACCATCCCCTTTGCGGTTTGTTCATAATACATTGCCTTAATCATCTTAATGATGACTAATTAAGATAATTAATTAATTGTTTTCACGGAGACTCCCAAAAGCAGGAATTTCCACAGTATTTCCACGTAACCAAACCAAAAACCGAACCAAACGGCTTTTGCCGCCCCGTGTTTGGTGCCAGGTTGATAGAAATTGATCGGGTAATCCTTGGCCAAACATTTGTTTAGTGACCACTCGAAGTTACAACGGCAATGAAAAGGTGGATTTCTGACGGTGGCGCTGTGCTGAGGTCACGTGACCGCCTTTTGCGACCTCCAGACAAGCAGAATCAATGGGGAAGCCAGATTCATGGAACAATTGGATTAACTGAACAATTCATTTAATAAGTGTGGCGAGGTCGTAAAATGGAGCAAAACCCACCTCCTAATTGTCTTGCTTAGCCGTGGCAATTTTGGACTCCCCTGTGGTCATAAGTCAAGGACTATCTGTACCCCCGGATCAGCCTCCGCTCCTGCCCAAAGGCCGCTGAGCATCCTTGAACAAGGGATAACCCCCCCTCCCTGAAGCCAAGGATGACTGGTCTGCTCCTTTCGTGAGGCCATTTCGGCATTGCAAACCAGAACCTTTCCCCAATTCTGTTGGGGGAGATGGAGATCGCTTGGCCGGTCTGACTCACCAACAATGGCCATGATGGTCAAGAGGTCCAATGCCGGAGTTTCTGGGGGAGCAGGGCTGCCTGCCGAAGAAAAAACAGACATTAATATAATACATGTGGGGGGGGGGGAATCAATAAAAATGGAATTTTATTCCATGTTAGGATGGGATTAAGGATGAATTGTGGAAAAAAATGAAGAGACTGGCACAGAGATGCATTTAAGTATGCTGAGTTCATGACTTATGCTTATCTCTTTCTTGCTTTTTCTGTCTATCATCTATCTATCTCTATCATTATATCTCTCTCTATCATCTATCTACATCTAATCTACCGATCCATCCATCTCTCTATCATTATCTATCTCTATCCATTCATCATCTACCGATCATCTATTCATTTCTCTCTTTCTCCATCCATCCATCCAATTACCTGCCTGCCTGCCTGTCTGTTTGTCTATTCCATCCATCCATCCATCTCCATAAAACTCTTATTCTTACAGCCTTTCAGTGGGCAAAACAGGGAAGCGTTGGGTACCTCAAATGGGCTAACTTACAGAAGAAACAATTAGCTCTTTGAAAGAACCAGATACGAGGAGCTTAGCAAAGCAATTTGGAGAGAGACAGGGCCGTGGAGAGGGGCTGACACACTGAGAAACCGAGAGGCCATCAAAGTCAGAAGGTCTTTTGTGGAGAACAAGAGGCCCAGGCGGAAAACATAACGCAGGAAACAAAACAAACAGAAGCACCAGGATGCCAAAACAGAAAAAAGACAAGCCGGCTTCATTGAGGTATCTCACAAAACAGACATCCTGGGAGGAACTCAAGATTGTTGCAAGCAGTTATTTATGGGTTGGGAAAGTTTGGGGGAGCCAGATCAGACCAAACCGGAATGATTATGCAACTTGGGGAGGCAACAAAGAGCCAGACCCTCCAAGGGAAGCACCTTCTCTCTGGATTCTTCCTCTCAGGCAGGTAGGCCAGCCGCCGCCTCCCTGAACGGTCCTGGTGTGTCCCACCGGTGGGTTACGGGGACTGCAGTTAGCCGGATCTGGGGATGCAACCTTGAGATCAGGGGTGTCCAACCTGGGCCCCTTTAAGACCTGTGGACTTCAACTCCCAGAAGGGGCCCAGGTTGGACACCCCTGCCTTAGACATTGGTTCTGTCAGCACATTTAGGCCAAGGGATCCATGTCTGAGGGAAGGCAGCCAGAGTATTTCAAGCATCTCTGTGTAAGGCAGAGAGCTGGGTTCAAGTCTTGAGTGGCAAAAACCTCCAAAGGGATTTAATAGCATTTAATTTAATTTCCCAATGTTTATGAAAAGGCAGAACTTCCTTGATCTGCAGCTTGTTTTCATTTTTAAATAAACTAAAAAAAAGTCAGAACAGGTGCTACTGGACTTCTCCTGATTTCATTTATTTATTTCTTAAATTCATCTCGTAAGGAAAGGTTTTTTCAAACATCTCAGGGTGTCCTGATATGTATTCTGATATGGTTTGGCTAAAAGCAGTATTCAGGCAGGGTCTTTAAGCAGGGTGGGCTTAAAGACGCACATAAGCAAACATGTGAGAAACAGGACAGACTGAGAACACGCCTGCCCATTTGCACATATACGGGACAAGCGGCATTTGGCACACCAAAGAGAATGAGGCCAAGAAATGAAAGGTATTGGGAAAGGGAATGCTGTCAAGTCCAATTTACACCAACTTCTCAGTAAATGACAGATGTGGATTAAGAGTTAAAGGCCTTAAGATTAGAGAGACACTGAATTAAGCTTCCCAATTAATTAGAAGCAGCAGAAGGCAACCGAAGTCACCCCAAGGAAAGAGGGGGAGGGAAGAGCCAGGGTCACAATGCAAGGGGAATGGGCTGCAGTGATTGGCAAACTCCCTGCTGTGGATCCCTTGGGTGACTCGGGCCCAGGCAGAACCGGGTGTAGAACTTGGAAATTCAGGACTCCCCCCAACAGCAAAACACAGCAAGCTTTAGGTCTGGCTGGTGAAATTTAATGTTTCTCTCTCCTAGCATTCTCAAAATCAGCCCAATGCAAAAAATAATAACAGATTGACAGAAGGGAAGAACTGATCCCGAATCAGCACCGAAGATGAAAATGAACAGAACGCAGATGCCCAAATGCGCCGTTTTACTTTATTTCAGCACTATAATTGGAGGCAGGGTGGGAACACACCCATTTTTCGTGCTGCTTTTAAAAAAATAAAAAGAGGGATGTGGTAACTCTGCAGACTCCCCCGCAATACCTTGAAATCTCAAGTAATTCTAAATCAAATTCTAAAGTAATTTGGCAGAGCCTGGCTGGCAGCTCGGATTCTTGTCCAGCCACCTCCAGGAGATGGCATTGTGCCCTTCCAGGTGCCAAGGACACAGCTCTGCCCAAAGGGGGAAACCACCGCGGAGGGTGGGATTCTCATGGGAGCTTCTAAACTTCCTTCATCTCTCCAAATGAAGCACAGGGTGAAGATACATGCAGGAACAACAGGGGAAGCAACAGAGTCCCATCCTGCTAATTTCTTTCTGGTTAAAAATAATGCAGAATGTAGAAAAAAAAAAAGAGAGCAAAAAGTATTGCCAGGAGTTGCACCCAAGCTTCTCTCATTCCCAGACAGCTACACAAGGTATATTTCTAATCCTCAGACTACTATAACCCGGTTGATTGGGAGTTATAAACAGCATATAATCACAAGCGGCGTACAGCGAAATACAAAATATAACTGAACAGCAAGCGAGGTGCAGCTTCAGCAAGCAGACACCACGAGGGCAAAGGTAGCTCATTCCGGATTGCCTACAAAATGAAGTTGCAATTCAAAGAAAGACTGGCCAGCAGAAACGCCGTTTGGCACCCCAAAATCGGACCACAGCTCAGCCCACCTTTGGGGGTTATTTGTGGGGTCCTTGGAGTCTCTGGCCAATCCGTGCTGCAGCTCTCTTCGTCGGCTCCGTCTGCACAGTCCGGGTGGCCGTCGCACTTGAAGGACAGGGGGAAGCACTCGGCCCCCGGGTGGCATCGGAACTCGTTGCTCTCACAGTCGTCCTCCTCCTCGGGCAGGCCCACCGGGGACGAACAAAGGGACTCGGCCTCGTCTGAACCATCTGGACAATCCTGGTGCCGGTCGCAAAACCGTTCAAAGGGCAGGCAGGGCCCACTGCTGTTGCCGCACCGACAGGTGTGATTTCTGCAGATGCTTCCCGGCTGCTGGCACCCATTTGTGTCATCTTGGCAGCTAGGCTGCCTCTCGTAGCCTAGGCACCGCGGCACCTGGCCCCCCTCTTGGCACTGGAAGCTCTCGAGAGGGCAGGAGGAAGAGGAGAGGCCTGCAGGCAGAAAGGAAGAGAGAAAACAGTGAGTGGAGGAGGCTGATCACATGTTGAAAGAGAGGCAAAGGTGTCGAAAAGGATGGAAGTGCAAGAACCAAAAGGAATGGAGTAAATTCAGTTTTATTGTCTGCCTTCCCCCCCTCCCCATTGCAGGTCTTTCAGCCTGGTGACTCATTCTTTACATAAGAGAGTCGGAAGGGAACTCCCAGGTCTTCTAGTCCAGCCCCCTGCTTAAACAGAACAGTGAATCCCCTACAATGGCCCTTCATTGGCAGAAACACACCATAGCTCCTTGAGAAAAGCAGCTTTTGCAACTCTGACCTTGAATGTTTACCAGGGAAGTAATCATTAACTAACCACTATTTTTTTGGCAGGATGAAATAAAATAACGTTTTGTGGACCAATCCAAATCACAGTTAGAGAGTGTGACTCTCACAAGAGGTTGTAGGGTTGTATTTATTGAGATATATACTTTTACGGCTGCCTTCCTCCCATGGTGATCTTGGGCAGCTCACAAGCACAAGTCTTCCTATGATGCCAATCTGGGTTTTTCCGAAAAGAAACTCCTGGGCTGGAACCTGGATTCTGTGAAGCCTCAGTGGCACACCTGGAGACTGGTTGCTAAGAGCAAACTTGATGGCAATCAGTCAATCAATGCAAAACCTGAACTCCTCTGAGAAGCCCCTCAGGCTGGGAATGGTGGAAGGGACCAGCATCAATGGGGAAGGGGTGAGGAGGGGCCCTCCTTGGAGATGGTCTCAGAGACAATCTTTTGGGGGAGGAGTGGGGCACACAATCAATGCTTGCAAAGCTTTTGCTGCTCTATTTTAATCTCTAATTAGGTTCAGGTGTTAATTATCTTGCAGTGGCTTAATTGCTCCCCACTTATTCTTTGGGGAGGGAATCTAAGCAAAGGAGGGGGGGTTTAAAAGAACTGGGGCAGCCCCAACACCCTTTGGTTGATGGGGGGGCTATAAGCCAAGGCCCAAAGGGGACCCCTCCAATCTAGGGATCAAGAGCCCATCCTCATCTGCAGAAGGAAATACAGAAGTATTAAATTTCACAGAATAACAGAGCTGGAAGGGACCTTTGAAGGTAATTTAGTCCAACCTGCTGCTAGAAGGACAGAGTTGGAAGGGACTTCAGAGATTATCTCCACCTCATTCAAGCAGGAAGCCCTTATGGGATGATAGAATGAGAGGCATAAAGAACCTTGAAGGTCTTCTAGTCCAACCCGCTGCTGACGCAGGAGACCCTTACAGAATCATAGGACAGGGTTGAAAGGGACCTCAGAGGTCATTTAGTGCAACCTGCTGCTCAAGCAGGAGACCCTAGAGCCCAGACCATTCCAGGCAAATGTCTGAAATGCAAAGGATCTAATGGGGGGGGGAGGGGGCAGTGGGAATCCTGGGCCTCCATAGGGAAGGCTGGACTGAGAGGGCCCTGGCTGAGACTTCTGGGTCTGGGAGTCCAACCCCTCCCGAGGCACTGAAAGAGATCAATGAAAACAGCGCGGGGAGCCAAAGTAAGGAATCCTGCATGAAGAGAGGCCACAAGGAGGGAGGCAAATACTGCACAAATGCACCCGCTAAGAGAAGCTGGGGTGGGGGTGGGCTAATCCTACATCCCCCGCCCCCTTAGCGTTTCATTCAGGCCTTTCAGGTTGCTGCAAAAACTTTTGACTCTGGGATTTTTTGGGGGGGTCTTTAACTCGAGGAAGGCTCGGCTATGCCCCCTTGGGCAGGTAGGCCCGTTCACCTTGGCAACCAGGCAACGGCTTCACCTCTAACCTTGGAAAAGGGCGGGCGGGGGGGACGCACGAGGGGGGCGTCGGCGCACGTGCGGCCCGGGGGCGTGGAAAGCGAGCCCAGAGGAGGTAGGGCGGCAGAACAGCCAATGGCGGCCTGCTGGGCGGGGCCTGGGATGGACGCTCGACCAATCGGCGCCCGCGGGACGTGTTTGAGGGCATGAATGAGTCCGTCGTGTGGAAAAAAAACCCTCTCCTCCTCCTCCTCCCACTCTCCCTCCTCCCCTTCCTCTGCTCACCGGCATCCCAATTCAGCAGCAAGAGGAGAAGAAACCGCGTCATGATTCCGCGGCCGCCGTCTGGCCGACTGAACGCCCGGCCAGCGTGCAACCCGCCGAAGAAGGAGCGCGCCTGCGCAATAGCGAAGAAGGCGCTGGGGAGGAGCCGCGCATGCGGAGGGGAGGAAGCGTGCAGCCGGCTAGAAGGCGCATGCGCACTCTCCCCGCGGGCAGGACCCGCGGCCTCCGCTTCGGGTCCTTTGCACGGCGGAGTCCCAGGGATGGAGGCCGGGCGGCGGCTGCCGGTTGCAAATCGAGGCTGCCGAGTCTGGGGAGGCGTGGGGGGGGGGTTTGCAATTCCAGCTGCTTCTCCCACCCCCGGGCTCAGCCGATTCCCCAAGCTCGCTGGAATTTGGCGTGGGGGAACAGCAAAGAAGAGCCCCCTGCTTCAGGAGCAGTCTACCGGCAAAGTCTGTGGCTCGTGCTCGGCCAGGGTCGCTCCCAGATGCCAGCGGCTGTCTTAGCAGGCGGTGGGGGAGGGGCCGTGTGTCTCCTCCTGGGTTATTTGAGGGGCCTTCGGGGCTCAGCTGGAGGGAGGGGCGACCTGATCCATCTGGGGTGTCAGAAATTGGGCCGCTTGCCCCAGCCCTGCGTCTTGGGAAAGTGCGCGTGCGTGGGGGGACAGGACCTGTCAGTCATGCCGATTATCTGATAGGATTGTCCAGTTCTATCCATCCATCTGTAGCTTTATATCTGTTTATCAGGCCATCTATGCTTATCTATATGTTTATCTCATCTATTTATGTATCTCTTTACCTGTTTATCATCTGTCACACCTGTTTATATATCTGTTTATCATGTCATCTATCTCTTATGTCTATGCATCCATCCATCCATCCAATTAATCTAATCTCCATACCTTGATATTTTGTATCTGGAAAATTGTCCAGGTAGCACAACCTGTCATCTATGTTTACCTCTCATCTGTTTATATCTATATATCATCTATCTTTACCTGTTTACCATCTGTCATATCTGTTTATATCTATCTTTATATCTGTTTATCATCTCTTGTCATCTACATCCATCCATCCAATCGCCATACCTTTATACTTCATATCTTGAAAGTTGTACAGGTAGTTCTGTCACTTCATTTAGTGACAAAGCTAAAACGGCACTGGAGAAAGAGACTCGGGGCTCTTTTCCAGACAACCATTGCAGCCTCTCCCATGGCCACATGATCAACATCTGGCTGCTCATATTTCTTGCAGTGTCCCTCGGTCGAAAGATCAAAATCAATGGGGTAGGGGGAGCCAGATTCACTTAAAGACCATGTGACTTAATCACTGCAGCAATCCACTTAACTGGTGAAGATGGTTGTAAAATGGGGCAAAGCTCCCTTAACAAATACCTCACTTAGCAACTTAGATTCTGGGCTCAATTGTGGTCCTGTAACCTGTTTCCACTCTGTTTTTAATGTATGCCTGTATTTATATGAAGGGTGAGGCTGTCTCCCAGCTGCAGTCAGGCGAGATGGGGCGGGTAGAAATTTAATAAATGAATCCACTCTTAACCAATATCTTGTGCCTTTGTTTATTCTGGCTGATAGAGCTGGGTTCCAACATCTGCTCCTCAAATTCTATTTTCCCAGCCCAACCAGCCCCTTAAAATCACATACAACTTAATAGTTACATCATGGATTACATTTACTTAATTAGCCCAGGTGGAGAAAAAAGTCCTTAGGTGCTGATGCTCATCCCAGCAAGTACCAAGACCCGACTGGCTGCTCTCGAGCAACCCTGCCTTGGAGCCCCTGGGGGACGGTCTCACAAATAGGGCTCGTCCTTGGACAGTTCCCACTTCCGAGGGGGGATGCCAGGGGTCACGGGGAGCTTCTCCGTCCTCGTGACGGAAGAGTCGGAGCTGTGGGTCAGAAACGGGGAGAGTTAGAGGCTGTATGAACACCTTCCCCAAGCTAGGTGTGTCCCCAGGCTGTCAACTCAGATTAAAAGAGCCACTTTGTTCTGGGGCCGGGGTCCTCCAGCCTTGGCCACTTTAAGACTTGTGGACTTCAATTCCCAGAATTCTTCAGCCAGCTTTGCTGAGTTGAGTTCACAAGTCTTAAGTCCAGGGAGGTTGGAAACCCCTGTTTTGGTGGTTAAGGCACCAGGCGAGTGAGTTCTAGTCCCGCTTTAGGAATGAAAGGCAGCTGGGTGGCTTTGGGTCAGGAGAGGGTGAATTCCAGTCCCATTTTAGGCATGAAAACTGCCTGGGAGAGTTGGCCTATCACCAGAGACTGTGAGTTCTAGTCCCGGCTTATATATAAAAGCTGGTTAAGAGACTTGGATAATCACCAGGTGATGGTGAGTTCTAGTCCTGCCTTAAGTATGAAAGCTGGCTGGGTCACTTTTGGCCAATCACCAGGATAAGTGCGTTCTAGACCCACCTTAGGCATAAAAAGCTGAGCAGAATCGCCTTATAGAGGAGACGAGCAGCATAGAAATTTAATACATTCAACAAAACAAGTAAGAGTGGCTGGCCCAGTCTTACCTTCTCGGTCCAGCCCCCCTCTCCCAGAAAATTGAAATATCCTAGGAAATATTAAAAAGGCAGAATATTTCCTCTAAAAAGAGTAGAAACTCACCCCCACCTTTGTTAATGGGTGGGCCATTAAGGCCTGGGCCAGAAGACTTTACAAAACAAAGATATCCAGGTAAAGCTATAGCAATTGTCCAAAACCCTTTCAGTGCACCATCCAGCAAGACTCAACCTGGCACTCAGGACAACCTGCAGAGGTGCCCCTGCATGGCCCTATGGGAGTCTGACAACCAATCAGAATACAAGCTCCAATTCAAATCCCAACAAAGGTTATAAAAGCCAGGCACTCTCAGCACCTCCGCCCTTTCTTGACCTCTTCCTTCACCTTGTAGCATGTGATCATCCTTCCTTTTCACTCTGGAGCCCCAGATCACGTGGTCCTGTCCACCATTAAACCTTCCAAACAGCCTCCATGTTTCCAGTATCTTTTTCCCCACTTGGAACTGAACCCAGAAGGATATTTCTTCCAACAATGCTTTATTTTGTGGCACACTTTAAGAGAGAAGGGTGGCTCCAAACAGCCATAAATAATGTAAATAAAAGGCCTCTCTCTCACACACACACAAATACACACACACACACACACACAGAAACCTCACAGCTTTTGGGAGCCAAGCCAGCAAAAATTGGAGGGGGGAGGCCTTTAAACCCCCCCCCCCCACCTCCACGCATGTTCCTGTTGCAAAGGGGTAGGCTTGGAGCAACCCTTTTGAAAGCACCAAAGGAAAGTGCAAAGAACTTTCTTTAAACAAAGAAAGTTAAAACCCACCCCCTCTCCTAGGAAAATGAAATATTTTAGATATCCTAAAAAGGCAGATATTTTCCTCTAGAAAGAGTAGAAACTCAGAAGCAGAAACTCACCCTCACCTTTGTTAAGGGAGTGGGCCATTAAGGTCTGGGCCAGCCTATTCTACATAACAGAGATCTTCTCCACGTGGAGCTATAATAGGAATTGCCCAAGCCTTTCATTAATCCATCACCCGCAAGATCTAACCGAGCCTGGCACTCAGGACAGTCACCAAGAGTTGCCCCTGCATGGCCCTGTGGGAAGTCTGGCAACCAATCAGAATACAGCCCAATTCAAATCCAACAGAAAGGTATAAAACCCAGCATCACTCTCAGCATCTTCAGCCCTCCTTCTTTGGAGCTCCAAGCCATGCAGTCCTGTCCACCATTAAACCAAACAGCCTCCATGTTTCCAGTGTCTTTTTCCCCACTTGGAACTGAACCCAGAAGGATATTTCTTCCAAAAGAGCCAAGAGCTTTGGAGGTTCAGCCAGCTGGGTCAATAATGTTCAACAAGCCGGAAAATGGCGACGGCAAACAAGGATCTGTTTAGCTGGGCTCCCCACAATGCTTCCCTAGGAAGGAAGGAAGGAAAGCAGGCCCTTTTTGCAAAAGAGGCCTTCATCGTTGGATCTCCGTGGGGTTGCTGGGGGTGGGGATGGGGGGCTACCTTCCTGCTTCCGCTCCGGGCGCCAGCTTCTTCTGTGCTGCCATGAGGACAATGGGCGGAAAGGCCTCCCTGCGCCCGTCTCTCGTGCAGTAGTAGTTGTCGGCTAGCCTGTGGCTGGGTCCCACGGGGAGGCTGGGGGGCGGCTGGGTCCTACCGAGCAGGAAGCGGAAGGAGACGGTCAGAGTGTGGAAAGGAGACGGTGGGGAAAAAATATCCACCCAAATGAAGAGGCCCTTGAAGGGACGTCCTGGCTTGACCGCATCCTCTCTTCCAAGGGTGGGCCCCATCCTTTCCCAGCGGTCACAAAAGGGACTTCCAAGGTGGGGAGGGGGCTTGGGCGGACTTGGACCCTGCACCCACAAGGGTCTGAAGCAGGCAGGGATCTCCCCCAATTAAAAGGAAAATAAGAATTTCATCTTAATGTATGCCGAAGAGTGCACATTCAAAGTGACAATTAAAGGTATTATTCTTTTCTAACACTGTCAGGAGATGCCAGTCGTCGTAACTGGGCCTCCGTGGAGATTGTCGGCCACCCAGGTCATGACTGCCCCAAAGGTGTTTTTTCCAAAATCAAGCAGAGAATCTGGAACTAAGGAGAATCCTGACAGTGGGCACAATGAACCAGTGGAACTGCCTGTCTCCAGAAGTTCTGGGTGCTCCATCACTGGAGGCGTTTAAGAAGAGATTGGATAGTCGTTTGCCTGAAATGCTATAGGGTCTCCTGCTTGGGCAAGGGGATGGACTAGAAGACCTCCAAGGTCCCTTCAAACTCATTCTATTCCTATTCCATTCCATTCTTTCCTACTCTTCCCTATTTCTATTCCTATTCTGAAGACAACTGGACTTTCTTGTGTTTTTTTCCTTGAAAACATTTCCCTTCTCACCCAAGAAGCTTCTTCAGTTCTAATTTACATTCTAATGCCATTGAGTTAGAACTGAAGAAGTTTCTTGGGTGAGAAGGGAAACATTTCCAAAGAAAAATAAAAAAGAACAAGAAAGTCTGGTTGCCTTTTCGGAAAAACACCTTTGGGACAATGGCAGCTGGGACTTTCTCCGGCCAAACTGATCAATACCCTTGAGCTGAGTGGACAGTGGGCTGCATCCGAAGCATCCAATGGCCTTCCTCTTGGCTGGACTGACCCTGATGGTCTTCCTGAAGACTGGGCTTTGCCCTCTGGCCTGGTGGGATCAGAGTTGTGAAGCCCATAAAATGGCTGTGCAGGTAGAACAGAGACTTAAGACTGTGCAATTCAATCAGAATACAGCCAAAGGGGCTTTTTTCAGGAAGCAACTGGACTTTCTTGTTTTTTTCTTGGAAGACATTCCACTTCTCATCCAAAAAGCTTCTTCAGCTCTGACTGGAGACTTTTAGCTATGCACTTTGGGTTGAACACCCTTTGAATGGTATAGGGGTATAGACAGATTTCTAGAAAAATGCCACACTACAGGAACCATTTGCATCACTCAGCTGACCCTGAGGACACAGATAAACTTCTGAGTGGCCTCAACGACCTTCCCAAAGGATGCAAATGACCAGCTGCCTGCAAGGAATATAAATAATCCCATTCCATACCATCCAGTCAGAGCTGAAAAAGCTTCTTGGATGAGAAGTGAAACCTCTTCAAAAGAAAAAAACAAGAAAGTCCAGTTGCCTCCTGAAAAAAAAGTGCCTTTGGGACAACCATGACCTGGATGGCTGAGTAACCCTGTAGACAATTACACAGGCACCTGTTATCTAAGGTTCCAATTGTGTAAATGGTTTTGGGCAATAGGCTCCAGAAGTATAGATGGTTTAAATCAGGGCAATCTTTTCTCCAGTAGCACCGTAACCCACACACTTGGCTGGCTTTTAAAGTCTCTGAACCACAGCTGCTCTCTTGTAAAGACACCACTGAAGCCAGGAGCTTTTTCTTACATCCTGCCCAGAATTACCTCTTGGAGATCTCTGTGTAGCGCAGCTGCAGCTTACTTTGGAGGTCCCGCTGTTAGAGAGAAAGAGAAAGAATGACTGAGTATGTGAAGCTATTCATCTTAAGTGCAATAATATCAAGTGCAAAAAAAAGCAGCTGCAGATACAAGTTCTATGAAGGAATCATAGAGACTGTCATTTCTACCTCCTTAACTGTCTAGTTTGGCACAGCAACCAAGCAGGACAGGTATAGATGTCAATGGATAGTTAGGACTGCAGAAAAAAATGATTGCCACCATAGAAGACCTGTATATTGTACAGGTCAGAAAGAGGGATGAGAAACTATCTGCAGACCCTTTCCATCCTGGACATAAACTGTTTTAAATTCTATGGGGTGTTCATCAAGGCACAAAGACAGTTTGTCCTGGGCCTAAAGATATTTACCCATGTAGTAGGGCTGAATTACAATTATCCTTCTCCTCCTTCCCACTACCTTCTCCTATTGGTATCTATGATTTATTACTTCTTGTTGTATCTTATGATTAATGATCGTAACCATAATTGATTACCTGTCACTTTGTTGCTTGCGTGTACACGTGAGATCTTCTGCACAGGAGGCAAATTCCTCATGTGTCCAACCAGACTTGGCCAATAAAGAGTATTTCATTCTACATCTGAGCCACTGCATTTCTAACAACAATTTAAAAAACGCCACAAAGTCTATTCAAGTGTCAGAATAAACCCAGGGACTCTCTCAACTGAGAGCTGTTAAATAACAATACAGGTAGTCCTTGCCTTATAACAGTGACGGTTCAAAGTTAAAAGTGACTTATGACCATTTTTCAGTTATGACCTTTGCAGCATCCCCGCGGTCCCGTGATCAGAATTCAGACGTTTGGGAACGGGTTCACACTTACGACCGTTGCTGTGTCCAAAGGTCCCGTGATTCCCCTTTTGTGACCTTCTGACGAGCAAAGTCAATGGGGAAAACGGATTCACTTAACAGTCGAGGCAAGAAAGGCCATAAAATGGAGCAAAACTCACTTAACAACAGAAATTTTGGGCTCAATTATGCTCGTAAGTTGAGGATCTCCTGAGCATGATTAATCCTCTGCCATTCAGAGTTGCTCTGGCCAGAGAGATGGGGAGGGGCATGTAAATATAACAAATAATAATCCTGCTATCAGTAAAACCCCTAAAATTATGGCCAGGGGTGGAAAGACCAAATAGCAGGCAGAAGTGCTATTCCTTCCTTCCTGAAGAGACCTTAAAAGGCATAAAGCAGCTCCTGGCACCTTTTGTCCAAACGTCCACGACTCAGGTCTCACCCCACCATTTAGAAGTGTCTATCAGAGCTGAAGAAGCTTCTTGGAGGAGAAGCAAAACATCTTCAAAGAAATAACAGAAAGTCCAGTTGCCTCTTGGGAAAAAAAAGCCCCTCTGGGACCGTTGAGAAATGTTTAAATAGTTACACTTGGCCTTCTACACTTGTGCCTCTCCTTAAGACTGTGGACTTCAACTCCCAGAATTCCCCAGCCAGCATGCCCTGGAGTTTGTGGAAGTGGAACCCCACTTTGGAACCCCAAATTTGGAAGATTTTAAGACTACAACAGAATAAGAGTTGGAAAGGACCATGTAGGTCATCTACTCCAACTCCAATAAGTTTTCTTCAAAGGCAGCCATTTTTAAGTTAGGTAGACTTCAACTCCCAGAATCCCTTAGTCAGCCTCTCTCTTAGAATACACCAAGATGACTGAGGAATTCTGGGAGTTGAAGTCGAAAAGGGGCCACTACTTTATTAGTCCAGCCGGAAGGCCATTTCCCGCACCGAAACTACAGACCCCAGAATTCCTCGCGTGGGGGTAAAGGGCGGGGTAGAGGAGCGAGGCCACGCCCCGCGCTCAGGGTCGTTGGGGAGACGCCCGGCGGGGCCGGCCTGGCGTTTCTCGGACCTTCCGAGGAGGCGGATTTGGGGAGCCCAGCCGGCGCGGCCGCTCGCCCTTACCCCGGCCAGAAAGTTGCGGATAAGGCGGATGATGCCGGTGGCCGACGCCATCTTGGCTTCAAGGTTGCGTGCTGCCTGCGCGGGTCACGCAGGGAGGAGGGACGCCAGGCCCCGCCCCGAGATGGGCGGGGCTAAGCTGGACGCCGGGGAGAAGGGCGGAAGAACCCGAAGCGCGGCTTCGCGCGGTGCATGCTGGGAGAGGGGAGAAGGAAGCATGATAGGAAAGGAAAGCAAAATGCACAAATTGGTTTTTTTTATAATGCCGGTATTTTTCTTTCTCTTTTTAAAATTTTTTTTTGAAAAAAAAATTGTTCAAAATTTTTAAAAAATTGTTAAAAAAAAAATCCAAACATACTCTCAACCTCCCCAATGGTGAGATGGGTGGACTCCACTTCCCAGAATTCCTTGCAAGAAATGCAAATACATAGAAGCAATGCCAATTTTCATTTTGAATTCTTTCACTTACAGTCATTTCTCAGAAGCTGGCGAATAACTGAATGAATGGAATAAATCAAGGGTCTTCAAACTTGGCAAGTGTAAGACTTGTGGACTTCAACTCCCAGAATTCAGGAGCTAACATGACTGGAGGAGGAATTCTGGGAGTTGAAGTCCACAAGTCTTAAAGCTGTCAAGTTGGAAGACGCCTGGAATAAATGAATAAGATAGTCCTTGACTTACAACAATTCATTTAGTGACCGTTTGAAGTTACAACTGCACAGGAAAAAAGGGACGTGACTATTTTTCGCACTTAAAGCTGTTGCAGCCACCCCCCCAGCGTGTATGTGATTAAAATCTGGATGCTTGGCAGGGTCCCTGGATGCACGTAATAATGGTGTTACTCATTTAAGAACTGCAGCGGAGTCAGTTGGCAAAGGTAGCAAGAAAGGGTCACAAAATGGGACAACGCTCACTTCACAAATTCCTCACTTCGCCACATAAATTTCTGGGCTCCGTTGTGGTCGTAAATCGAGGACTACCTGTGAATTAAAAAACAAATGTGAATCAATGAAATAAAAGCCTCCGAGGCCGGGGAGTGGCTATAACAATGAAATAAAGAATAAAATAAAATGAAGTTTAAAAAAATCCCAGGCGCGGGAATAAGCCCCCTGCGGCAGGGCTGTCCAACCTTGGCCGCCCCTTTGAGACTTGTGGACTTCAACTCCCAGAATTCCCAACCTTCGCCAAGGTTGGAGACCTGCTCTGCGGGATTCCCAGCCGGGCCTGCTCTCTGTCTCTCTCTGCTGCCCCCTGCGGCCGTGCGTGGCAGGGCAGCCCGGAGCCGTGCGAGGGGCGGGGCCAAGCGAGCCTCTGCAAAGAAAGCCAGAGGACAAAAAGAAGTTCCCCGCGCGGGGCCTGCCGGGAAAGCGCCCCCTCGCGCAGAGATCGGACCTCTCGCGAGGCTTCCCGCCGAGGCTATATAAAGACGCGGCCCTCGCGCGGGAATCTTCTTCCGCTTCCGCCGCCTGGGGAGGTGCAGTCATGGACACCAGCCGCGTGCAGCCCATCAAGCTGGCCCGCGTGACCAAAGTGCTCGGCCGGACCGGCTCGCAGGGGCAGTGCACGCAGGTGGGGGGGCAGCACGGGGCCGGAGGGGCGGCGGCGGCGGCGGGGGAGGCGGCGGCAGTCTACCTGACGTCTCTCTCTCTCTCTCTTCTCTTCTCTCTCTCAGGTGGCGCGTGGAGTTCATGGACGACACCAGCCGCTCCATCATCCGCAACGTGAAGGGCCCCGTCCGCGAGGGGACGTCTGACGCTGCTCGAGTCCGCAGAGGGAGGGCCCGAAGGCTGCGCTGAGGCCGCCGGGGGAGGGAGGGGTAAGAGGTGGGCGGGAAGGGGCCCGATGAGGGAAGGGGTCGATGGGCAGGAGGGGGAGGGGAAAAGGGGAGGAGGTTGAGAAAGTGGGAGGTAAGGGGGGGCGAAGTGGGGAAGGGGTCGATGGGGGAGGGAGGGAGGTGACAGGGAGGGGGTGGGTGAGAGGGAGAGGGATAAAAGGAGGGGCTCAACAGGGGAGGGGGTCAAAAGGGGGGGGTCTTGGGGTGGGGGCCTCTGTTCAGGGTCAGCCAGGTTGGGTCTGACTGCCCTCCCCCTTTCCCCGCAGGTCGACAGAAGGAGAGCCCTCTCTTTCCTCCCCTGCCCAGCCGACCAGCAATGAGCTGCCAAATGTGTGGGAATAAAAGAAAATCTGGGTTTTTGACTCGGCCTCAGGTGGATTTTTTTTTTTTTTACTTAGAGTCCCCTCTCCCCCTTTTCTGGGAGTGGGAGTCCCCACACCCCACCTTTAATGGGAAAGAGGTGGAGAAAGGGAATAATGGAAGGGACTCTGGAGGTCATTAGTCCAACCTCTAGTCCGACCCTACTTAAGTGGCCCAGTGCATGGGGTTAGACTAGATAGTCTTTGGAGTCATTTTCAAACTTGACTCCCCCTTCTGAGGATGGCTTGAAGGAGCCCCATTGGATGGTGAAACTGCTTTCCAAAAGGAAGAGCAAACTGGACTGTTTCCTGGCGGATTGAGCCATTGCCACACCTGGGATTCTCAGCTTGGCCCTTCTGATGTCATCCTTTGCGTGAGGTTTTCCTTTCTGAGTTTTCTCTTTTTTGACAGCTGCTGCATTTCCTGGCCAGCAGGCCTCCTCTGGGCAGGATTCATTAAAAGACTGGCCCTTTCAGACTAGGTTCGATCTTAAAGTGACAAAAGGGTCATTTGGTAGTAATAAAGGAGAATATTTGCAGCTCAGGGTTGACCTGAGGGGTCCCTGGTGCCCTCTGAGCTTGCTGTGGTTTCCTTGCAGACGTTTCATGACCCAACTAGGTAACATCAGTGCTAGAAGGGAATGGGGTTTACTGTCAGTTTATATTCTTGTGTCTTGCCCCGTTTGTGGGGGGCGGTGAGAGCAAACCCCACTCCCTCCTGGCACTGATCTTACCTAGCTTGGATCATGAAATGTTTCGCAAGAAAACCACAGCAAGCTCAAAGGGCCCCAAGGATTGTTTTGGGTGTTTTTTTCTGATGTTTTATTAGAAGGCACCTAATCACAAACACACCCCTACCTTTTAATGACATTTTTCTTGGTCAGAAAGGATGCTGCTCATTTGCTCCTAATTTCTGGCATGTTCATTAGTGCCGCCTTCTCCAACATTCCCCAGAAATTCTGGTTTTCAGCCTTGAAAGCTGTCCACATCTGTGAAGGACTCCAATTGGGGAAAGAAGGGGCCATTTGTAGCTATCATACACTTACATGACATCATAAATGTCTTGCTCAGAGGATCTGCCTTTATTGGAACAGCTGAGGGGGGGCACACTTCTAGGAGGGAGGCGTAGGGCGAATCTGACCTGGCAGGGCCCCCCTTTGAAATGGCAGAATGCTCTGGATCCTGGATTGTAATGGCCACTTCGTTGCTGCTGCTTTAGAAAACTAGCTGAGTGGAATACGGATAATCCTGGAGCCCTTGCGGTCATTAGTTGTGATGTTCATAAAATGAGTCGTGTCTGACCCAATTTTACAAGGCCATCATTAAGCAAATAGTGGTTAAATGACACTGCGGTTAAGCAAAGCTGTTGTTTGCTATGGGGCATTTTTGCCAAACCGAAGGACATGTCTGTTTTCAGCAAAAAAAAAAAATGCCATAAATTGAGGTTATCTGATGTGGGATGCTTCAAATGTGAAGGTCAGATTAACAAGAGTTGGAAGGGACTTTGTAGGTCATCTAGTCCAACCCCCCACCCAAATGGGAGACCCTACACCATTCCTGACACATGGCAGTCCAGTCTCTTCTTGAAAGCCTCCAGGGATGAAGCTCCTACAACTTCCGAGGGTAACTTCTGTTCCAGGGGTTGATGGTTCTCAATGTCAGGAAATTCCTCCTTATTTCCAGGTTGAATCTCTCCTGGATCAGTTTCCATCCTTTATTCCTTGTCAGGCCTTCGGGTGCCCTGGAAAATAGCTTGATCCCCTTCTTCCTCCTCTCTGTGGCAGCTCCTCAAATATTGGAAGGCTACTCTCCTGTCTCCCCTGGTCCTTCTCTTCCCTGGACTAGCCAGGCTGAGTTACTGCAACTGTTCTTCATATGTTTTAGTCTCCAGTTCCCTCATCATCCTGGTTGCTCTTCTCTGCACTCTTTCCAGAGTCTCAACCCCTTTTTTATAGTGTGAGCAAAACTGGATGCAGAATATTCCAGGTGTTGCCTTTTTAAGGCTTTATAGAGTGTGATCAGTACCTCCCTTATCTTGTCAATGCAACTTAGGGTGTGGAGTGGCTGCTGAGCCCCCAGAACGTGGACATGTGACTGCAAGGTGTTGGGGCACCAAGATCTTTGGAACTGAATCATTAAATGCCTTTTTGGAGGTGTGTCTTATCTCTGACAGATTGCAAACCAAGGACTAATTATAAGTTACCTTTCAGCCCCTCTGACTCCGTTCATTTGGAAATTGCTCCTGTGACCACCTGTCCCATTTCTGTTTCTTTGGTGTGCTCCTTGTCTCAATTGAGTCTGGAGCCCTCTTTACAAACAAGACCCACATGAATATTTTACCCCAAACGGCCTGTGAATAAATTGCCCGAAATGGCCAGCAATGTCCTCCCTAGCTTTAACTCGCCCCTCTGCCAAAACAGTGCGAGACAGAAATGAAATGTTGCGGGATTTATTCTAGCAAGATAAAAATTGGGATAGGTAGTTTCTAGTCCTCATGGAGCACTCCACCCAGTTTGGATTACAGTTGGAGATTTGGCTGGTGAATGCCTTTCCCCCCTTGCTTGCTTGGGAAGAGGCCTTGGGCACCAGCCTCCACTGTCCAACTTCTCTCCATGTGTGCAGAGCAAGAATTTTGCACGCAGCAAATCTTTTGCACGATAAAACCGGGTCACTGCTTTTCCCTGATGGCTCCCTGTCGGTGGAACTGAGAACCCTGTCAGGTTGATCAGGTGGGCGGCCCGAATTAGTGAAGCCGGCCCCAGGGTGAGCTTCACCCCACAGGGATCCCAAGCGCTGGTCAGAGCATGTGCACGGGGAGGTTGATAGCGGTGCGGGAAGCGTTTCCTGGAATGATGGGCTTTCTCTTTGGTTGCGGGTCCTTCCAGCCAGCTGCAGGCAGGACCGTTCAAGGGCTTGCAGCCGGATATTGTCACGCTCCCGTCCTGTGAACAGAGACAAAACCAATGGCTGAAGAGGCTCCCCACTCTTTCCTCTTGTAACTTCTTTTCCTGGCACCTCCTGAGCCCTGACTTGGTCTGCAGGCTGCCTGGCCAACGGGGGAAGAGCCTCTTTCAGTGTGAGCTCTGTTCAGTTAGGTAAGGCAAGGAGTTGGCATTCTCTAAAACCTTTGACCCAGCCTCTGCAAATGTGCTTTTGGTGCCTGTTGTGGGACTCGGCCTTGGTTTCCTTGGGCAGGTTGAAACCGGCAGGCTAACATCTAACAGGTGAAAAGTCTGCAGAGATTCTCAGTTGTCCAGGTCGTGGTTGTCCCAGAGGTGCTTTTTCAGGAGGCAGCTGGACTTTTCTCATTTACAGACTACAAAAATTGCAAAAAAAAATAATAATGCCAGCCTACGGGAGCCTTTTGCACCACTCAGGTGACCCTGAGGACACAGAGAAACCTCCAAATGGCCTCAACGAGCCTCTCAAAGGATGCAAATGACCAGCTATCTGCAAGGAATAGACATCCTTCCCTTCCCCACTATCCTGTTGGAGCTGAAGAAGAAGCTTCTTGGATGAGAACTGAAATGTCTTCAAAGCAAAAACAAGAAATGCCCCTTTGGGATCCAACAGGTGACAAATCCTTCAGTCCAGAGAAACTAAGGGCTAGTTGGTGAGGGCACCTGGACCTCTGCCAAGGGGGTGCACTCACCTGTCTGCGGACTGTGCGAGGTGGGCAGATATCAGAGCCGCGAGGTTGTCGTGTCCGGCCTCCAAGGCGATGGCCACAGCATCGTTGCCGTCCTATAAGAGAGAGTGAGGAAAGTTACGAGTGGTGCCTGGACCTCAAGAGGCAGTCCTGTGTTTCCAAAGTTAAAAATAATAATAATAATCAGGCGTCTGTTAGCTATTTTTATGAAAACGCTGAACGTGTTTAATTTCTCTGGATTCTGCTTGTCAGCTTTGGAAGCCATATTGAGATTCGATGCTTCTACGCTGCCATATTTGAGCCTGAGAAAGTGGGAGGGGGGAATTCATTGGAGTCTATCGAGCTAGACAAAATTCTTTTGTTTGAGTGTGGCGCATAATGAAATGGGGATCTTAGTTGAGGACGGATGGGGATTGGACCACGTGGTGGTATGATAGCTAAGGGGGGTGGGGGTGGGGGAATGGATTTGTAGTTTTGACTTTTTGCAAGGAAGCCTGAAACTTTCAGGTTCGGGATTTCACGGATGTGCCAGCTACTATCCAAACAAAGGAACCTTTGCAGAGAAGTCTGTCTCGGAGTGAGTGCCTGGAATGGAGGGTGGCTGGAACGCCGCTGGCACTGCTCCTTGATGTTCGAGTTAGGAACGCCCAAAGTTTTAATGGCTTTGAGGTGATTTTCACTTCCTTCTCGTCTTGTGAGATGGCACAGCGGATTTAATCACGGCTGGGACATAAAGCAACCACTGTGATCCGTCAGGCAAACCCAGTCTTCGCCATGAACCACTTTTGCTGAACGTGGGAAACACCATTTTGTTTGGCAAAAGCATGGAAATGTGGCCGCGTGAGCTGGGACGCTGCAAACATCCAAAACATCTGCAGCCACGTGGCATGGCGGTGAGGGGCACTGAAACTTCAGAAACAGGTGGTAAGTACCCCGGGGGAGGCCTGGCGTAGCTCCGAATGGCCACTAAGGAAATCAAGGATAATTATGTTCCTTCACCTAAAGAGTTTGTGGTTGGGATTGGGGTGCATTAAACAGCACCAGGGCAATGTGGGTAGTGGGCCGAAGGAGAAAAGCTACGACAAATTCTTAGTTCCCAGAACTTTAAAAGGAAGGAAAACCAGAATTTTTTTTTTTTTTTAAAATCTTTGCAAAAGTTCAGCTTTGGAATTCATGCCAAAATGGGAANAAGGAAGGAAAACCAGAATTTTTTTTTTTTTTTAAAATCTTTGCAAAAGTTCAGCTTTGGAATTCATGCCAAAATGGGAAAATGGAGAGGAGAAAACAACATGGACAAAGGAATTTTTTTTTTACACGAGGTGATCCTTGAAATACTTTTCCTTTCGTGTAGCTCAGCGGTCCCTAATCTTCCCAGTTCTGCGGACTGCTGGCAGGAGAGGGGATGGAGTTTGCGCATGGGCTCGGTTCCAGGTCATAGACCGAGGACCCCTGTGTAGCTTACACTAAGTTAAATGCAACAGAGGTAGAAATTAGGAGCTTAAGATGGAAATGGAGTGACCCAAACAGAACACTCTGCTGGAAGCACATATTGTATGCAAAGGGGAAAAAAACAACTATCAATAAACATATTTTTTAAAAAGTTAGATTCCACATCAGTATCTACAAAGAGAAAAGTTGGGTTCGGGTGAACCTCCTTTGGCAATGTTTACCATACTGAGGACTAGCAGCTTGAGACAACCGGAGGTAGCGACTTACATGATCCGCGATGGAGGCATCGCAGGCCGTCTGCGCCAGAAGCAGCCGCACGGTTTCCGCCCGGCCGTGCTCACAGGCGCACATGAGTGCGGTGGAGCCCTCCTCGTCCTGCAGGTTGGCGTCTGCCCCGCACGCCAGGAGGGCCTGCACCATCTCTTGCCTCCCGTGGCTGACCGCCAGCATCAGCGCCGTCTGCCCAGCCTGCAACCCCAATGGAAATGGGCACAAGGGCTGTCAGAGGGCTCCCGAGCATGCCCAGAGTGCCCTGCTCCCCATTGAACCCCTCTCCGGTCCCGCCTTGCCCCCCCCGAGAGACCTACCTGACTGGCCTTGGCGTTGACGTTGCCCAGGTCGAAGAGGCGCCGGACTACGGCCATGTCGTCCTGCCGCTCCATGGTTGCCAGTGCAGCCAACATGAGGGCCGTGTAGCCTGCTTTATTCTGGTGGTTGACGTTGCAGACACCTTATTTTTTGGGGTGGGGAGAAATTGGTGGTGAGGACATGAGGGGAGAGAAGCCCCCATCAACCCCGAGTTTCCTTTCTTGTCTTCAGTGGCCCATGGGCACCGCATTGGGGAAGATTTTACAAATAATCAGAGTTGGAAGGGACCTTGTAGGTCATCTAGTCCAACCCCCTGCCCAAGCAGGAGACCCGATGCCATCCCTGACAAATGGCAGTGCAATCCCCCCTTGAAAGCCTCCAGTGATGAAGCTCCCACAACTTCTGTTCCATCCGTTGATGGTTCTCAATGTCGGAAAGTTTCTCCTTTTTTCTCACCTTGAATCTCTCCCGGATCAGTTTCCACCCATTGTTCCTCGTCTGGCCTTCAGGTGCCTTGGAGAACAGCTTGACCCTCCCCTCCTCCTCTCTGGGGCAGCCCCTCCTCAAATATTCAAAGACTGCCCTCCTGCCTCCCCTGGTCCTTCTCTTCCCTAGACCAGCCGGGCCTAGTTCCTGCAACCGGTGGGATGTTTCAGCCTCCAGTCCCCACATCCTCCGGGTTGCTCTTCTCTGTAGTTTTTTTGAGATGCTCCTAAAGCAACTGGGAATCACCAGGTGAGACTGGTAGAAAGGGGCTTTTCTTGAGGGGCGGGGGAAATAGGCTTTCTCAGTTCCAGTCTGTTTAGGGACTGGCTCAGAACCAGGGGCTGCGAGAGGGACCCCGGCGTCCTCGGGGAGGATCCCTGAAAGGTGGGCCGGCCGGGGGTGGCAGCAGCCAGACAGCGAACACCATCCTGCGTTGGTGAAAGGGAGGCCCAGAACCTGCACGAAGCCTTGGCGCTGCTTCCGAAAGCCCCGGTGGGGCCACCCCCGGAATACTCCGCGCCCAGTTCGGGTCCCCAGGTGACCCAAAAGCGGCCGAGACAAAGCCTGGAGGTGGCGGGATTTGGGTTGGGCGAGTTTGGAGAAGAGGAGGCCCGGGGGGGACACGGGGGGACACGGGGTAGCAGCCTTCCGGGACCTGAGGGGCTGCCCCAAAGGGGGCGAGGAGGGGCCGGGAGACCAGAAGGCAGGAAGCCACAGGTGGGAACTCACCGAGGGGAGAACGAAAGGAGCGATTTCTCCACAGCTGGGACACGTCACCCGGGGGAAACCTGCCTTCCTCCTCCGTCACTGGAGGTTTTTCAGAAGGGGCTGGAGGGCCGCTTGCCTCCTGCTCGAGCGCGGGGTCGGTCTGGAAGACCTCAAAGGTCCCTTCCAGCTCTATTCCGGGGGCCAGTTGGAAGGGTGGGGCTGATCCTGTCCGTGGGCCTTTGGAGAACCACCTGCCTCACTTACAGGGCAGACTTGAGAAATGGGGGACCTGCCCGGGGTGGCTGGGTGGGTCACCTGTATCGAGGAGGAGCCGGACGATGTCGAAGTTGGAGTGGGAGACGCTGTAGTGGAGCGCCATGTTCCCGTTGCCGTCGGAGAGGTTGATGACGTGCGCCAAGAGTGCCGGGGAGAGCTCGTCCAGGGCCTGCAGGTACTTGGCCACCTTGCTGGCCCGGGAGCTCTTCTGGCTGGACACCCGGAACCATTCCTGCAGGACCAGGCTGCTGCTGGACAGCTGGGCGCCAAGCGGAGCAGAGGTCAGTGCGCGCCCTCGCCTGTCCCGCCTCGCAGGAGGGTTTCCATTCCGGGACTCCCTTTGCGCCCAGAGATGGGGAGGAAAACCCGTAACTCCGGCAAGCCTGTGCTGGCCGGTTTGAGGGACAAAGCAGCCCTGAGACGGCCACCACGAATTGCCCCCCAAAAGTGGGAAAGCAGATGAATCACTTTGGGTCCTTTGTGCAAGGATGTGGGGTCCCCCCTGGCCCAGTGCGGCTTCTGCCCGGCGCCCAAGGGCCGCTTCCTGGGGCTACTCACCAGCTCTTTGCTCTTTGGGGCCCCTCTGCCCTGGCCCAGGTGGGCCCTCACCACCAGGCAGGCTTCTCTCATCCAGGGGCTCAGCTCAAACCTGCCGGAGAGGCCGATTGGGGTCAGCCGGCTGAGTGACCCTTTGCAGGGGACACAACGCATCCGGCCAAGAAAACGGACCGGCCCTCAAGATGGACTTGCAAAACCAGTAGTGGCCATTTCTGGCTTAATGCCTCTTGCTTGGGGGGGGGGACAGAGGGGTCCTCCCCTCTTTTTTGATCTCCCCAAAGCCAGGCTCCTCCTCTTCTGCTTTCGAGGGATGCTGAGGTTTGTCACTGGCTGGTATGATGGGCTCTCTGGATGGTAGATTTTAAAGTTTCTCCAGAGTTCAGTTCAAGTTATTTTGGAGTTTTAAATTTTCCCCGATTTCAGTTTAGGTTATTTTAGATTTTTAAATTTATTTTTATTTGAAAGTTATTTAAAATGTTCCTCAGATTTTAATTCGTTATTTTAGATTTTTAAACTTCTCCAGATTTTAGTACAGGTTATTTTAGATTTTAAAATATCCAGATTCCAGTTCAGATTACTGAAGATTTTTAAGTTCCTCAGGGTTTTAGTTCAAGTTATTTTACGTTTTAAAGTTTCCCTGGATCCTAGCTCAGATTATTGAAGATTTTAAAGTTGCTCCAGATCCTAGCTGAGATTACTGAAGATCCCCAGCAGGGCCTGCTTCACTTTTCCCAGGAAGTGCTTCAGACCAAGAGGGTTGGAAGCCACTTTCCCATCATCCGGTCCAATACTTTTCCCTCTTGGGTGGGTGGGGGAGTTCAGCTCCCAAAATTCCCGAGCCCGCTGGCTGAGGGAGGAGAGGACGCATGCGGGCTGCTTTTATGATTCCAGCCTGCGTGGCATCTCCTACAGAAGGGAGGGACCGAGTCTGGAATAAGAGCACGCCTGGAGTTGGTGAAGGTGGGAAAATCCAGGCCATTCCCTGCAAGGAAGGTCCGGAAGAGGCCTTAGAATCGGAGAACAAGAGAGTCGGAAGGGCTCTTGGAGGTCTTCTAGTCCAACCAGGGGAGGGGATTCCGCTGGTTTGGACTGGTTCGCTTGAACCAGGTGTTAAATTTACATCTGGTTCGCCAAAACGGTCGTGAAACTGACTGGCCGGCTCCGCCCACCCAGCCCCTCCCCTCCCCGAGTCTCCAGGTGACCCATTTTGGATGCAGGTGAGTGCAGGCTCCGGGAGGGAGAAAAACGGCCTTTCCGGAAGTCCTGGAGTGCGGGGGGCCATTTTGGCCCTCCCAGAGGCCCGAGGGAAGCCTCCGGACTCTGGGGACGGCAAAAAATGGCCCTCCCGGCAGTTCTGAGAACCGGGCTGTGAATCGGTTGCTGGGATTTTTGAATCCCACCCCCTGCCTCGGCAGGGAACCCGGTGGCTTGAGGCTCTGGGGTCCTTCCCCGCTCTTACCTCTCTTTGACCCTGGGAGTCGCTCTTCCCTGTCCGGCAGCGTCTTCAGGCTCAGGGCTCAGCTGCGGGCGCCCTGGTGCTGCCTCTGTGCCCGGGCTGCCTTCCTCCTCCTCGCTGCTGTCGCTGACATCCGGGCTGGCAGCAACATCGCCCTCCAAGCCACCAGCGGTCTCGCTGAAGGAGCGGTGGGCAGATCCCACGCCTGGGGTCTCCTCCTCCTCCTCTTCCTCCTCCTCACTAGAGGTGCTCTCATACCTGCCACGAGAGAGGGCGTCAGAGGAGGGCCAGGGTCCCAGATGTGATCTTAGCAAATCTTGCCAAGACCCCCAACAGAATCCCACCAGCAAGGCAGGGAAGCCCAAAGCCCTCTCCTCTCGCCAGCTGCTCCTGAATGGGGCAGGGGTCTCTCTCTCTATCCAGCCCTGTCTCTCTGGTGCCTCCCACTCCCCTCTAAAGGACCCGAGCATGTACTCCAGATCAGGGGGCGGCAAGGGCTGGTGTTTGGTGGTGCCTCTGGACATGGAGGCTCGATCCCAAAGGGGTAGGAAGCCCCAGGGGATGAGACCAAGCTTCCAAAGAGCAACATCGAGCAAGGGGACCATCAGCCACATCCTCCCCCTCCGCCCAGGCTGTGTGGGGCCCTGTGATTGGTCCACCCCTCCATTTTTTCTCCCACCAAAGGAGAGGAGAGGTCCGTACTCGCCGTTCAGGAGGCCCACAAACTGGAGGGTCTTCTTCCCACTGCCCCCCGGCTCTGCCTTGGCCGGGCTGTCCAGCCGCTTCATTATGGACTTCAGAGCACCTGCAGAGGAAGGGGAGGGGTGGGGGAGTGGAGGATGGGGGAGGAGAAGACCCCCCCATCACAATGATGTCATTACTAGATTGATACCCTGCCTTTACAGATGCCGCATGTTTCCCCGAAAATAAGAGTGGGTCTTGTGTTATTTTTTGCTCGCAAAAATAAGACATGAGGTCTTATTTTTTGAGTAGGTCTCATTTTTTTCAAGGAAATGCGGCTGGCTGACAATCTTAATCAGGACTTGTTTTGGGGGTAGGGCTTATATTATCAGCCAATGAGCAGCCTGAAAAATTACACTAGGGCTTATTTTCCAGTTGGGTCTTATTTTCGGGGAAACCCGGTAGTCGTTCAGTTCCAACTGCCCGGGGGACCAGGATTGCCATTGCTCAGCGGTCTTTAACTCGATCGCTTTAGTGACAGTAATCCAGGCAGTCCTGGTGTGGTGGTCGTAACCCAAGATGTGCGGGTCATTAAGTGGGAAGCAGAGGAAGTCCCGGGCAAGGAGATTGGAGGGGGGAACCATGGTGCAGTGGGGGGGACCACTTCCTGTGAGTCTCCCGTCCCCCACGAACCGTAACACGCTTAAGTTCCTGGGGAATGAAAGGGGGCAAGGAAGGTACCTACAAGCAAAGAAAGGGGAAGGAGGAAGTGGCGTTTGTGCAAAGGGGCCTGGTGTGTGTGTGTGTGTGTGTGATCTCTGTGTGGGGAGGAAAACTTCTCGACATTTTCAGGGGCAGGAAGAAAATGTAGAGAAGACCTTCCAAGCTACACATGGGGCAGCAGTGTTTGGGGGCTTCAGCTTGGACCTCGTGGGCTGCATGTGACGGTGGCACTCACCAGTCCCCAAGGCCCCCTCTGCCCCGTTTGGCTCACGGCTGCCCTTGCCGTCCGTTCCCAGGGGCAAAACTCGGCCAGTATCTGGTTCATCCTCTGCGGTCTGCAAAGCCAGCTGGACCAGAGTCCCTTCCTTGCCACTGGTGGACTGCTTGGCATCTTCTGAGCCGGACCCCTCCTCAGCTGTGCCAGGTGTTGCCACTGTGGATTTGAGGTGCCCTTCGTGGCCCTCGTGCTCCGTCCCCAGGGGGATCGGTGATGCTTTCCGTGGTGAGTCGTCGGTGGGCTTTGCTTCTACATTCAGTTCTCCTTGCAAGTTGCAACCGACTCCTACGTGGGACATTTGCAGAAAGCTCTGGACGCCAGCCTCCACCGTTTCGACGTGGCTGCCCACAGCCTGGCACCGGGTGGGCGTCACGGCCTCCACGCAGGCTTCAGCCATCTCTGGACAGGCCGAGGTAGCTTGGCTGACCAGGGTGCCTGGCCTACGGGAGCAAACCTCCACCCTCAACTCCTCCAGTTCCTCGGTGGCCTCCTTGAGGTGCCCCTCCAGCATGGCGATGATGGTCTGCTGGTGCTGGACTCTCTGCTGCACCAGCTGCATCTCTTCCTCTGCAGCCGACGAAACCCCAAGGAAGGACTCCATCACCCACACCTCTGCGTGGCAGGTCTCCGTCTCACACCCAACAGCCACTTCCCGGCACAGTCTTTGGCTCCGGTAGTAGCAAACCACTTCACTCATGTCCACCTCCTGAGGCTGAGGCTACCTGGAGACCGACCCGACGAGGTGAGAACTCCCGGCGGGGGGGGGAGACGAGAAGGGCCGGGAGTCTGGCCCGGTCAGCCGCTCGGTCAGTTTCTTCAGCTCTGCTATCTTACTTGTCCTTCCTTTGGTCGCCTCTCCCTCACTCTCAGGCTGGGGCCCTCCTGTGTCCAGACAAGCAGGCCCATCTTTGAGGCCTTGTCTTGGGGGGAAGCAGAAGACCCCCGACTCGTCGGCTTCGGCCTCCCCCTTCTCCCCCAAGCCAGCCACCAGCTGCTCCTTCTCCTGCTTCAGCTGGCAGATCTGCTCCTCCAGGAGGGGGATCATCTTCACCTGCTCCTCCAGCTCCTTCAGCTGCTTCAGAGCAGCAGCCATCTGCTCACGGACGTGATGGAGGTGTGCGGGGCTCACGGCCGGAACCGGGGTACTCCTTCCTGAATTTGGGGGGCTGGTCTTCACAGGCTCAGCTTCGCCCTCCCCGGACGGAGAGGACGCAGAGTTGGGGGGACACGTGCTGTTTTTGGAAGGGCCGCCCGTCCTCTTGGGCACTGCAGGCCCTTCACCGCTCACCAAACTCAGCTGTGCCTCCTCCAGCCTCCTGCTGGTCTCCAGCAAGGTGGTCTCCACCCGGCTGCCTCTACCCACCGAATTGGGGGAAGCTGGAGGGAGAAGCCGGCTGGCCGGCGCAGGTGCAGGAGACGTCGGGAAGGAGCAGCCGTCTTTGCCGGCGAGGTCCTTGGTTCCGTAGGATGCCGTTCGGGGCCGCGGGGAGAAGGCGAGCTTCCCGTCCTCACTGGCGGAGGAGGACAGGGACTCGGTGGAGGCCCAGCCCCCCATTTGGCTGCGGGGGAAGCTCTGGGCCTGCTTGGAGCCCTTCACTTTGCGGGGGAGGGGCAGCTTCCGGAGGGTCTGGCCTCTCTCGATGTCGTCCACGTACTTGAGGAAGTCCAGGTCCAGCAGGAAGCCGTAGGGGGTTTCCACCGAGTAAGGCATCTTCTCCCGGCCCCGGCCCTGATCCGGGCACAAGAAAGGGCCGGCCACACCTGGGAGGCAAGCAGGGAGAGTGTGAATGCCCCGGGGGGGTGGGCTCCTGTGCGTGGGGTCATGGGGGAGGGGGCAAGAGCCCTGTCCTGGAAGAGGCTACACAGCCACTCATCTGAAATGGTATACGGGGTCTCCTGCTTGAGCAGAGGGTTGGACTAGAAGACCTCCAAGGTCCCTTCCAGCTCTATTCTTCTGTGTTCTTTGCTCCCTCCCCTCCAGTTGCAGCTCCTTTGGGGAGTTCTGGAGCACTCCAGGTCACCTGGGCTCAGAAGTGCAAAAAGGCCCACAAGCACCCCAAGCACTGACCCAGACTGGTTCCTTCCTTCCCTTCTCCCTCCCTCCCTCCTCCCTTTCACCACCACTTTCCTTCCTTCCTCCTCCTCTCTCCCCCTTCCTATCTTCTTTCTTCCCTCCCTCCCTCCCTCGTCCTTTCCTTCCTTCCTTCCCTCGCTCCCTCTCCTTCCTCTTTCTCTCTCCCTCTCATCTCCCAAGGACTTCCCCACATACCATGTCAGAGAAGGACCGGTCCGTGCGCCAGCCCAAGGGATGGGTTGACCCCCGTGCCCTTGGGCTGGGCCTGGCAGGGGATTGCGCAGCCCTCCTGCCCCTGACAGGCCCACCTGCCCCCCCTCCTCCCTGTGGCCGAGCCCAGACAAAGCAGCGGGCAAAGCCCCCCCCCCCCCGTAAGGCAGCTCCAGGGCCTACCAGGTTCAAGTCTTGGAGCAGCTGATAATTCCCCCCCCCCGAACCATCCTTCCCCCCACCTGCCCTTCGTCCTGGTCCTGTGGAGCCCTGGTCCATTCCTGCTTCCAGGGTCCCCCAGAGCCCAGCTCTCCCCAAAGGAGGGGTCAACCTGCAGAGAAAGGACACCGGAGATGAAAAACCGGGTTGGTGGCACGGATGACCTGCTTAGTGACTGGCATGATTTGTGACCCTAAATCCAGGCTGGATTAGGGTGGTAGCTTGAGGGCCGCCTGCCCCGACTCTTCCCATCGCAGCCTCAGACCCAAAAAGGAGGAACTGAGGTTGATCAGCAGCTGAATGTGAGTCCTCAGCCCCGCAGAGTGTGCAGGCGAGAGACCGAGGTGGCTTGAATGACAGAGCTGGAAGGGACCTCAGAGGTCATCTACTCCAACCCCCTGCCCAAGCAGGAGACCCCATCCCACTTCAGACAAATGGAGGAGACTGGGCAGCGAGTGTTGGAGCACCCACAACTTCCCTGGTGGGTCAAAGCGAGGCTGCGCAAGCTTCTGTCAGGGCAGTTGTGTCAGGATCCTCGCACTGAGCAGGGGGTTGGACTGGATGGCCTCAAGGGCCCTCCCCATCTAGTTTCTGAGCAGAAAAGGAGGAAGAACTCCTATCCGAGGGAAGGGAAGTGGCCAAGGTGGATTTAATAAGCCCAAGCAAGGAAGTTTGACATTTATTTATTTTTATTTGTAAAGTGTATATATTATATATATCATATAATCATATATATCATATATCATATCTATCATATATCATATATTATATATATCATATCTATCATATATATCCTCATATATATATCATATATATATCATATATATATCATATATATCACATATCATCATATATATATATCATATATATCATATATATATATCACATATATCATATCTATCATATATCTATATCATATATCATATCTATCATATATCTATCATATATCATATATATCATATATCATATCATATATCCTCATATATCATATATATCATATATCATATATATATGTATCATATATCTATCATATATCATATCTATATCATATGTCATATATATCATATATATCCTCATATATCATATCATACATATATATATATATCATATATATCACATATATCTATCATATATCATATGTATAGATCATATATCCTCATATATCATATATGATGATATATGATATCATATATATCCTCATATCATATATATCATATATATGTATCACATATATCATATCTATCATCATATATCATATCTATATCATATCATATATATCATATATCCTCATATATCATATCATATATTATATCATATATATCATATATATATATCACATATCATATCTATCATCATATATCATATCTATATCATATATATCATATATATCATATATCATATCATATATATATCATATATAACATATATCATATCTATCATCAGATATCATCTGCATCATATATCATATATATCATATATCATATATGTCCTCATATATCATATATATCATATCATCACCTATATATCACATGTATCGTATGCGACACGGGGGACGCAGCTGCTGCCGATGTGCCGCGGGACCCGCCTGGCGAAAGAGCTGCCGGGGGGGCCGCGGATTCCCGGCACAGGATGACGGGCGACGCCCCAGAAGAAGCGGCCGGGGGGAGGGAGGGAGGCGGGCGGGGGGGGCAGCCCCCCCGAGCCCCTTCGCCCTCCCAAAGGCGGGGGAAACGACACGTCACACGCACACCGTGGACTCCCCCCCCCGCAGGGAAGGCGCCTCCCAATGGGGCCAGTCCGCCCTTGTGAGTCAGACCGGCGGGGGGGGCGGAGGGGGCGCCCGCGAGGCTCCCGCGACGGCCAATTCGGCCCCGCCGCAAACCTGGCCCGGGAAGCGGAAGGTCGGGCTCGCCCCCGCCTCACCCGCCCAGACACGCTCCGTGCTCCAGGTGCCGCAGGTGTCCTGAGGACCAGAACAACTGGCTCCCTGGAGACAAGGGGAAAGTCCCGCCAAACTTCTCCTGGGGAGTCGGGCAAAGACCCTCTCCAGACTTCTTTTCTGGCCGCAGCTTCCCCCTCCCCTTCCCTTCCCCTTCCTTGAGCATGTGCCGAGTGCTCCGCCTGGGCTGCGGGCGGGGAAGAGGCTGTCAGTTCGATCCCGGGCAGAAGGCTAATATTTCGTCTAGACTCTGCCGCTCGAGCGGGGGGGACTGGATGACCTCCAAGGCCCCCGTGAAGTGGACGAACCCCGACTTGCCTGCGGGCTCCGCTCCAGCGGGCGGTGGGCTCGCCTTCGGCCGGCGGCGCCCAGCGAGCCGGTCCGGCTGCGGGCAAGCGGGGGGCGGGCGCGCCGCTTCCCCTCTGGAGCTCGGGCGGGGCGGGGCAGGAGCGGGGGGGGTCCCAGGCAGAAAGAAGAGAGCGGGGAGGGAACCTTGCAGGTCATCTAGTTCCAACCCCTCCCACCTCGCCCAAGCAGGAGACCCCCATTGGGGGCTGGGGGGGGGGGGACGCGCCGCACCGGCAGCTTTCTGGCTCGGAGACGAGCTTCGGGCTTCCGTTGGGAAGCAGCAGCGTCCCGGTGAGACGTGGCTTGTTCCGAGGTGATCCTGGCTTCTCAGAGAGAAGCCACCGGGAATCGGGCAGACGGGGAGGACAATTAAGCAGTGGAACTGCTGGCCACCAGACGCTGCGGGCGCTTCCTCCCTGGAGGTTTTCAAGAAGAGGCTGAAAGGGTAGTATGGTCTCCTGCTTGAGCAGGGAGGGGTGGACGAGATGACCTCCAGGGTCCCTTCCGGCTCTGTTCCGATTCACAAAACACCAGATCCACCAAATGGGAAACACGCCTGTTGAGAAATCTCTTGAATCTGGCGAAAGAGGAGCGGCTGGTGGGACTCAATTCTTTCTCCCCAATATTGAGAGCAAAGAAGGAACCATGGACTCTCCACAGGAACAGTAATTGACTTCTTAGGGGTTTTTTTCCCCTTTTTTTAATCACTTTTCTCTTCCTTTTTCTTTCTTTCTCTATTTCCTTTCTTGCTTCTTTGGTGTGTTCTGTTTGTTCGACATTTTGGTTTGGTAATTAATAAAGCTTGTTTAAAAAAAATAAATGAATTCCTGGCCTGTGGGTGTGGCTTGGTGGGCGTGGCAGGGGAAAGTTCCTGCAAGATCCCCCTTCCGTCCCCATCCCGCTAGCCTGCTTTCCAGCTCCGTTCTCCTGTGCAGGGCAACCCCAGGAGACCCAGCGGATCAGCTGGGACTCCGTGGGAGGTGGGGGATAGAGGGGGCGGGGCCTGTCAGAAATGGGATTGGCCCGGTTCTCCAGAACTGGTCAGAACCAGCTGATTCCCACCTCTGGGAAGTGCCGAGAGGACCGTGGTGTAGACCGGAGACAGGTGACGTCCTCAGCAGTTGCAAGAAGGCTCCTCCCCCATTTGCCCCTCCCAGGTGACCCTGAGGACACAGACCAACTTCCAAGTGGCCTCAGCGACCCTCTGAAAGGATGCAAATGACCAGCTTTGTCTGCAAGGGGTATCAACCCTTCCCTTCCCCACCGTCCAGTCAGAGCCGGAGAAGCTTCTGGGAGGAGAAGCGAAATGTCTTCAAAAGGAAAACCAGGAAGTCCAGCTGCCTCCTGAACAAAAAAGCACCTCTGGCTCCCCGGGAAACATTTTGCAAGTCCCAAAGCACGGGGAGGCATCCGAGAGGCGGAGAGACCTTCAGTCTGGAGACTGGTGGGTGACCCAAAGGGGCTTTCTCAAGGAGCAAGTGGACTTTGCCAAGTGGCCAGGATTGCCGTCTGGGGGGAATTCTGGGAGTTGAAGTCCACGAGTCTTAAAAGTTTGGAAGCTCTGCCTGCCCCGAGGCAGAAATCCAACATGGCTTTAGGCACAAGAGCCGTGAGAACCGCAGGAAAGCAACCGAGGAAGGCAGGAAGCGAGAGCAGGGCGTTGCCCGGTGAAGCTGCCCTCGGCGTGGCCTGACCTGGGTGGGCCTTGGCCTGGCGACTGGAGTTTGGGAAATGGGTTCAAGCAGGGAAGGGGCTCATGGAGAGAAGCCAGCCCTCCCCCCCTCCCTCCCACCCGGTGTGGGTGCTCCGATTCAGCTTCTGAGCCAGCAGAATGCAGATGGAGGCTAGATCACGGAAGAGCAGACTTGGGCGGGACCTTGGAGGTCATCTAGTCCAGCCCCCCTGCTCAAGCATTGTTCCAGGACAAAAGGTTGTCCAAACCTCTTCTTAAAATCTTCCAGTGTCGAAGCACCCACAACCTCTTGAGGCAAGTCGAGTTCGAGTTTGCTTCTCTCCTGGGTAACTTTTCATCCATTGGCTCTTTTCCTGCCTTTGAAGAAGAGCTGGACCCCCTTCCTCTCTGGGGCAGGCAGCCCCTCAAATATGGCAACCCGAATCCTCCTTTTCATTCAACTGGACAGATCTAATTTTGCACCTGTTCTTCATACGTTTTAACCTCCACCCTCCTAAATCAGAAGTCTCCGCGCTTGGCAACTTTAAGCCTGGTGGACTCCAACTCCCAGAATTCCCCAGCCAGCAAAGCGAGTGACTCTCGTTACTTGCCACATCCACTATCCAGAGGTTTTTTCCCCTTTCTCATCAACAACTGTCTAGGGGTGTGACGTGACAGGTGCCCGTCTTTTTGAGTTCCAAAGTCTGAGAGCTCCTCAGCTTCCTCCTTTTCTACTTTATGGTCCCACCGGTTCTTGCTGGCAGGCAAATGATATTTCTTGCAGATCTTCCAATGCGCCCTTGTTGCCACTTGGTCACGTCGCTGCTTGTAGTCTGTCCAGGTGATCTTCGGGCAGCAGCTAATCGGGGGGGGGGGGGGGGGNGGGGGGGGGGGGGGGGGGGGCATTGTTTCTTCAGCTGCTTTATTTATTTACTTGGCTGCTCGCTCACAGCTGCTCTGGGCAGCTTACAAATAGTAAAAGCCCAGTATAAAAACAATAAAAATAAAATAATAAATAAAATAACCCACCACAGAGGGTTTTGTGTGTGTGTGTGTGCAAAGGCAATATTTGCTATCTGTTGCTGTCTTCTCAGTTCTGGCTTTGTATGCATTCATAAGGCTCCTCCCTGGGCAGCCAAAATTCGCCCCCCCTGGTCTCTTTCTGGATGGCTGGATACCCTCAGCATCAACTCCAGCCAGAGCAAAAACAAATGAAAGAAGCCCCACCGAGGGAACTGGCCCATAAAATTCCTGTCAGTCAAATGCCACTGAACGAGTGCTGGGACTTGGTCTGTCCAGTTTGATGAAAAGAAGGACTAGGGGCGATATCAGAGGGCTGCCCCGAAGAAGAAGGCAGGACAGGAAGCAACGGATGGAAATTGATCAGGGAGAGAAGCAACTTGGAACTAAGGAGAAATTTACTGACAGAACGATTAACCAGTGGAACAATTTGCCCCCAGAAGCTGCTCCAACACTGGAGGTTTTTAAGAAGAGATTGAACAACCCTTTGTCCGAAGTGACGTAGGGTTTCCTGCTTGGGCAGGGGGCTGGCCTAGAAGACCTCCCAGGTCCCTTCCAACTCTGTCGTTCTGAATTGATCCCTGTCTTAAATTTTCTTGCTCTAAACCCTTGGATGGGTAACTTGTCATCACTTGCTTAAACGAAGAGCTTTTTCTGCACCTTGGGTGAAGAGGCCTGAGAACCAAAAGGGGATCCAGCTGGGATCTAGGCCTGACCCCGCAGCTCCAAGACAATCGGCCCATCCTGTCTCAGGAAGCGGGTCAGAGGTGGGAAGCCTCCCGGTTGGACTTCCTGAAGGGAAGGACGGAGCGCCTGCTTGTTGCATCCCCCGGGGAGACGTCCATTGTCCTGTCCCGCCACCAGCCAAGGACGGCACGGGACGGTTTCCTGGAGAGCAGCAGGGCAGCGGGTGAAAAAAATGCATCACATCCCTGGACCAGAGGAAGCGCCCACGGAGCACGGAAAACGGCCCTTTTGGAAAAAGGGCATCTCTGCAACGTTGGAGGCTCAAGGCTCGGCCTGGAACCCTCCACACCCAGAGGGACAGCAGAGGCTCCTGGATTCTCATACAGATCTCATACAGATTAGCAAAGTTGGAAGGCACCTCTAGGTCATCTAGTCCAACCCCCCTGCCCGAGCAGGACACCATATACCATTTCTGAAAAATGGCAGCCCAGTGTCTTCTTGAAAGTCTCCAGTGATGGAGCTACCACAACTTCTGAGGGCAACTTTGGTTCCATCGGTTGATGGTCCTCACTGTCAGAAAATTTCTCTTTATTTCCAGGTTGAATCTCTCCTTGATCAGTTTCCATCCATGGTTCCTTGTCTGGCCTATAAGAGCTTTAGGGAAATAGCTTGACCCCCTCCCCCTCCTGTCTGAGGAAACTCCTCAAATATTGGGAGATGCTCTCCTGTCTCCCCTGGTCCTTCTCTTCCCTCTTCCCAGAACCAGCCAGGCCCAGTTCCTGCAACCGTTCATCATATCTTTTAGCCTGCAGTCCCCTCATCCTCCTGGTTGCTCTTCTCTGCCCTTTTTCTAGAGTCTCAACATCTTTTTCATAGTGTGGTGACCAAAACTGGATGCAGGACTCTAGGTGTGGCCTTACTCAGGCTTTACAGAGTGGTATTAGTACCTCCTTTGATCTTGATTGTATCCCTCTGTTAATGCAATTTAGGATTGCATTGGCTTTTTTGGCTGCTGCTGCACACTACTGGAATACAATCAAGATAAAGGGAGGTACTACTACNTGAGCCTGGTTTCTCCCAGTCTATTATAGGTGTCCTTTGGGTTTTTCTTGCCTCAGTGTAGGGCTTTCCTCTTCTCTGCACTGAATTTCATTCTGTTAGATACGGCCCGGGGTTCTAGTCCGTCAAGATCCATCTGGACCTTGAGCCTATCTTCTTGGGTGTTAGCTCTTCCTGCCAGCTTGGTATCATCTGTAGATTGGGCTTCATTGGCTGAGAGTTCACTAGAACCCAGAACCTCCAGGGGCTGGGGAATTCTGGGAGTTGAAGTTCACCCCTTTTAAAGTTTTTGAGATTGAGAAAAAAACTGGCCTAGATGAATCAACCCATTGTCTGAAATGGTATATAGAGTTTCCTGAGCAGGGGGTTAGACTAGATGACCTCCAAGGTCCCTTCCAAGTCTGCTATTCTGTTCTTTTGTGTTCAACCATATGTTGGAGTCCTATTTAAACTGCACACGATTTGACACTGGATGGATTCACCTCCATGACTTACGACCATTTTTCACACTTCAGACCTTTGCTACCATGGTCACATGGTCAAAATCCGGACATCTGACTCATATTCCTTCACCTGGGAATAAAGAGAAATTTTCTGACAGTGAGAGCAAACAACCCATGGAACACAAGTTGTGGGAGCTTCATCCCTGGAGGCTTTCAAGAAGAGGCTGGACTGCCCTCTGTCAGAAATGGTGTAGGGTCTCCCGCTTGGGCAGGGGGTTGGACTAGATGACCTCCAAGGTCCCTTCCAACTCAGATTATCTTTTAGCAATGGCAGAAGCCAGATTCACTTAACAACTGTGGCAAGAATGGTTTTTAAAATGGGGCAAAACTTGCTTAACAACCATCTCGCTTCGCAACAAAAACTTTGGCCTCCATTGTGGTCGTAAGTCCTAAGACTACCTGTAATTTATGGCAGTCGCTCAGCAGGAGGAGCCTGGAAGGTCCCTTTTCCTGGATTCAAATTTCATTCAAAAGCAGGGGCTGCTACGCTGGAAGGTTTTGCTGGATTGCTGTAAAAGGTGATCCCAGGTGAGATTGTTAAGCAGAGGCCAGGTAGGAAGCAATGGCTGGAGGTGCTGGAAGAGATCCTTGTGCACACACAGAGAAAGGGATGTTTATTCAATGTATGTTCAATGTTGAGAAAAGAGAAAAATAGGGCGTGAGTCAGTTTCACAAAGCTTTGGCTCTCTTTTTTCTTCCCTGCCACCTTCTTTTCCCAAAAGCTCAGTCCAGCTCAGAGAGACTCCAAGAACGGATCACTAGATCCTCACCCATCACCCACCCTCTTTCTAGGGCCATCCGGAGGGTCGTGCCTCTCTCGGTCTTTCAGCCAAGGAGGAATCCACCACTAGACGACCCACACACACAAAAATCATAGAACCGACACACTCTGTACAACTGGAAGATGGTTTTATGTTTTGTCTGTTTAAAAGAAAAAAAAAATTAATTAAAAAAAGAAATATCAGCCCCTATGGTGGGTACTGGTTGAGACACTGTCTATTTAGATATAAAGATCCTTCTTTTTCAGATCTATCCCATGTATTGCATTACTTGTTTGTTAAAAGTGTATTGATTTCAAAAAAAATATATCATAGAATCAAAATCATATTAGGACTATTTTATAAAGTCAGGCCATAGCTGGAATATTCTCCATTCAATTTTGGTCCCCACGTTATAAAAAAGAATTTGTAAAAAGTGGCAAGAAGAGCAACTAAGATGATTGAAGACCTGGAGGCTAAAACATACAAAGAACAGCTGCAGGATTTGGGTTTGGCCAGTCCAGAGAAAAGAGGACTGGGGGTGACATGATAGCAATAGTCCAGTATTTGAGGGGCTGCCCTCAAAGAAGAGGGGGGTCAATTTATTCTCCAAAGCACCCAGAAGGCAGGACAAGAAGCAACAGATGGAAACTAACCAAGGAGAGAAGCAACCTGGAATTAAGCAGAAACTTCCTAACAGGGAGGACAATTAACCAGTGGAACTGCTTGCCACCAGAAGTTGTGGGTGCTTCATCACTGGAGCTATTTAAGGACAGAATGGACAACCACTTGTCTGAAATAGTATGGGGTCTCCCCTTAAGCAGGGGGTTCGGACGTCTGAGACCTCTGAGGTCCCTTCCAAATGTATTCTGATCGATCGATCAGTGGATTGATCGAAATGGGAATCGGGCACTTGGGCGACCTCTTTCATTCCTGGAGGCTTTCAAGAAGAGAGCGGGCTGCCATTTGTCAGAAATGGTGTAGGGCCTCCTGTTTGGGGGGGGGGGGGTTGCAGGGCCATCTTAACAGTCATCATGGGACTGCGGGCAAAGCTTAGTCTGGGGATCGGCTGTCCCGACGACATCTACGTCACAGGAATACAAAAGCACGCGTCGATTTAAAATTAAACAAATATTGCATACTAGGATATTTCATAAAAAATGCAGTAAAGATACATGGGCAGGAAGGTAACATACACGAATACAAAACCAGTTGAAGGACCTTGGAGGTCTTCTAGTCCACACCCCTGCCTAAGCAGAAACCCTACATCACTTCAGACAAAGGGTTCAATTCCCAATCTCTTCTTCAAAAACTTCAGTGTTGAGCATCTTAAATATAACTTTTCTGGAGGCAATTCATCTCACTGGTTAATGTCTCTTACTGTCAGTCAATTCCCTTAGTTCTGGAGTTGGCTTCCTCCTTGATTAGTTTCATCTAATTCTTCTTGTCCTGCTCCAGGCACTTTGGAGAATAGCTTGACTGCCTCTCTTTGGGGCAGCCCCTGGATATTGGAAAGACTGCTATCCTCTGTCCTCCCAGTCACTTCTTTCATTAAACTAGAATACCCAGTTCACTGCACTAGCTCTTATATGATTTGAGCCCCAGCCCCTCATCCCCTTTTGTTGCTCTCTCTGCACTCTTTCCACAGTCTTCATATTCTTTGACATTCTTGGGACTAAAACTGGATGCCGTATTCAAGTGTTGGCTTTACCACAAGCCTTGTAAACAGCGGGTGGTAAACATGAGCCAGTTCTGACCAGTTCTGGAGAAAAGTTGGTAGTTGGGAGAACCAGGCGAAACCCCGCCCTGCTGACACCCCAACCATCTCTTCTCTGCCTCCCATCGAGTCCCAGTTGATCAGCTGGGTCTCCTTTGGTTGCCCCCTGCAGAGGGAACGAGCTGGAAAGCAGGTCGGGGGTGGGTGGGGTAGCAGCAGGTGAGTCTCACCGGTTCTGAACGGAAGGGGGATTTACCAGTCTATCCTTTCCCCTGCCACACGCAGGCCCAGGAGGTTAAAAAAAAAACACCCCACCGCTGCTTAGAAAGTGATACACCAAACCCTTCCCAGCACCCGCACTGTAGTATACAACACACATGAGTATGGCCCCCCGAGGTTGGGCAAGGACCTCTCAGCCTCTGCGGGTGAAGACAGCCCTGGGGGGGGGGGCTGGACTAGATGACCTCCCAGGTTCCCCCCAGCTCTTGGTTCCTTTGCAAACCTTCGGAGCCTCCCAAACACTAAGCCAAACGCAGAAGGAGGCGCCCAAAGGCGAAGCGGAAGAGCGCGGGCGCACATCCCTTCTCCGGAGGAGCCTTTCTTGTCTGCCGAGAGGAAAGGAAGGAGCGGCGGCGGGTGGGGGGGTGGGGTGGAGGTGAGGGGGGCCTCCAGGCCATGTGCGCGCGGCGGGGGCGGCGTCTATAAAAGGGGGCGCGTCCGTCTCCTCCTCTCCAAAGCGGGCGCAGGCGGCGAGGTGCGCGCGCGGGGCTCCAGCTCTCCGTCTCCGTCTCCCGGTCTGTGCCGCGCGTTGGCTGGGCGATGCCTTCCCGGGCGCCGCCGCTGCGGAGGCTGCTGGTGCTGCTGGTGCTGCTGGCGGCTTCGGCTTCGGCTTCTTCGGTGCCGCGGCGGGCGCGAGCCCCGAAGGCGGCTTCGTGGGAGGAGGTGAACGTCTTGGCGCACGGGCTGCTGCAACTGGGCCACGGGCTCCGCGAGCACGTCGAGCGGCTGGGCGGGCAGCTGCGGGACCTGAGCGCCCGGCTGGCGGCTCACAACGCTTCGCTGGCCGGGCTGGAGCGCACGGCGGCCGAGCAGCGGGACCGGCTGGCCCGAGCGCAGAGCCTCTTCGACGGCCGCTGGGCTCGGCTGGACGGGCGGCTGCGGGGGCTGGAAGCCAGGCTGGACGGGACGGCACGGGCGGGAGCCCAGAACAGCAGCGGCGGCGGCGGCGGCGGCGCTGATCCCCGCAGGGGCGGCCCGGAGGACCGGGCCGAGCTGCAGGTGCGTCCCGGAGGCTGGGCTCGCCGTCGGCGGAGGCTCGGAGCAGGCACACTCTGCACGAGGGCAGAGGTCCCCTTGGTCTGCTGCCGCCCGACTCCCCGGCCGATCTCCTGCTTGACCGACAGGGGGGCGGGACTAGACGACCTCCCAGGTCCCCTTCCAACTTGATTCGGATCCCGCCTTTCAGAGCCGAAGGATGGGCAGGAGGGACGCCGGGCGCGCTCCCCTCGGTCTTCCCCGGGGCTCGTTTTCCCGGGACGGGGGCCACCGGCATCCTCCCGGGAACCGGGCTGGGACCCCGAGGGACCTCCCCGAGCTGCGCCCAGCCGGATTCAAACCGACACCAGCCTGGCTCGGATTCCCCGGGGGCTTGGGAAAAACCGCCAAAGCCCTCGGGGCAAAGCCGTGCGCCAGGCACAAATTGTGCGGAAAAGCGCCTTGGGATGGGTCGGCCAGCCGATCTGGAGGGGTGCACAGAGGACACACACACACACACACCACACACACACACCACACACACCCCNGCACAGAGGACACACACACACACGCACACACACACCACACACACCCCGGGACGTGCGAATTCCCTGGCGGGAAGGGAGACATCGGCTTGGCGACCCCTCCCCAAATCCTCTGTTCGAGCGTTTCTCGACGCTCGCTGGTTGCGCAAAGCGATCCCCGAAGTGAAACGGCCGCTGCGCCCACCGCGAGTCCGGCTCTGCGCTTTGAGGTTGACTCCGGTGGCGGGCCAGGATTTCACCCCATGCAGGATTTCACCCCAAATATAGTGGTGGTCCAGCTCGGGTCCTTTTTAGATGGCTAGTTGGGTTTGTTGGTTTGTTGTTTTTCATGGCACCCGCTCTCTCTTCCTGCACACACACACACAGAGAGAGAGAGAGACTGAAAGAGAAGGAGGGAGGTGGGGGAAGTGAGGAAGAAGGAGAGAGAAAGAGTGAAAGAGAGAGAGAGAGAGACAGAGAGAGAGACTGAAAGAGAAGGAGGAAGGTGGGGGAATGAGAAAGAAGGAGAGAGAAAGAATGAAAGAGACAGGGAGAGAGAGAGAGACTGAAAGAGGAGAGGGGAAGTGAGGAAGGAGAGAAAGACAGGGAAAGAGAAAGAATGAAATGAAAAGAGAGGAAGAGAGAGACAGACACAGAGAGAGAGAGACTGAAAGAGAAGGAGAGAGGTGGAATGAGAAGGAGAGAGAAAAAATGAAAGAGACAGAGACTAGAAGAAAGAGGAGAAGTGAAGAAAAAGGAGAGAGAAAGGGAGAAGGAGAGAGAAAGAATGAAAGGGAAAGAGAAAGGCTGAGAGAGACTGAAGGAGAAGGAGAGGTGGGAGAGTGAGAAAGAAGGAGAGAGAAAGACAGGGAAAGAGAAAAAATGAAATGAAAAGAGAGGAAGTGAGAGAGACAGAGAAAGACACAGAGAGACAGAAAGAGAAGAGAGAGGGGGAGTGAGAAAGAAGGAGAGAGAAAGAGAGAGGGAGAGAGAGAGAGACTGAAAGAGAAGGAGAGAGGTGGGGGAGTGAGAAAGAAGGAGAGAGAAAGAATGAAAGAGAGAGAGAGAGAGAGCTGGACTAACCACGTTTATTATCCTTGTCTCTTTTCTTGGTTAGAACCTGATCAGGCGCCAGAACGTGAGGATGGAGGAACTTCTGCAGAAGGTCAAACAGCAGCAGTTCCGGATGGACAAGCAGAACTTGCAAATTAAGAGTCTTCAGAGCAAGGTATTGGGGAGGGGGGGCGTCCCCCAGGCTGAAAGCCCCCCTCCCACCTTTCTAGCGGGCAGTGGAGGCACTCCAATGGATCACCTGTGGGAAGGGGTGTGCCCTGCGGGGGGGGGGGCCCGCTGAGGGGAGGAAAGTGTGGGTTAGAATTGGCAAAGGGATCTGGAAGGATGAGATGGAAAGAATATGAAAGAAAGACTTTGAATTGTCATTTATATTGCGTTAACCCCCCCCCCCCCACAAAACTACCCACAGTTGAAAATGCAGTTCTGTTGTTTCTGGAGGATGTTCCTCTTGGGTGGGTGGAGAGCCCAGCTGCAATTAGGTTTTGGAGTCCCCTTGCTCCCTGGAAGGGCAGTGGCCCATGGGCCGGAGGGCATTTGGGGGTGGGGTTTGGGGGGAGAAATGCTACATGGGAATTGAAAGGTGAAATTCAACTGGGCAAGGTTGGAAGAAAACCTTCCGGAAATGTCAGACCGAAAAGAAACTGCTCTGGGCTCAGGCCGTGTGGTCGGAGGGACGGGGATAATGGGGGGTGTGGTATGCAGCATCTCCAAAGGGTTCCAGAAAATATGCAGAGGCTTTGTTAGGCTTTGACAGCGACAAACACTGGGCCCCCTCCCCCTTTCATTCTTTTTCTCCAACCAAGATGGGGAAGGGTCTCGACCAAGGGATGGGCGGCTCTTCCTAGATCCTCCCCTAATTCTCTAGCTACCTGACTTTTAGTGGGGGAGGGGGAGGAAAGGGGGGGCTCTTATGAGGGAGCCACATAGATACAATCCCCCCCTTCCCGCTTTTTCTTGCAAGCCGGAAAAAAAATCCAGCAGCCTCTGCAGAGAAAGAAAGGCCAGAGAATTCGAGAGACTCTGCAGGTCATCTAGTCTCACCCTTGCCGGCTTTTGGGGGGGGGAGAGAAATTGTGGGAGTTGAAGCCCACCCATCTTCAAACTCACCCAGCTTGAGGAACTCTTGACTTGAAGGATTCCTCGGTTGCCCTTCTTCTATTTGCAGCTTAATTGACTGGGACACACATCAATTAAATTGATCGGTGTCATCGATCGGGACACCCATCACTGCCAAATGGAAAAATAAAAGTGAGAGTTTCCACATTTCCATATGCTGAAGAGTGAACATTAACTTGTCCTTTGATCTGCTGGCTATTTCCTCTTTTTCAGCTAGCTGGGTTCACTTTTCTTCCTTTCTTTGTTTTTTTAAATGTAATTTGGCAAAACAGCCGAGAAATCCAACCTTTGCAGGGAGGGGAAGCGAGGGGGTGGGAGAGAGGTGACTCTATGCGATGACCCAAAGGGGTGTGGCACAAAATAACAAAGTCACCAAAGTAGATAAATTCCCTTTAATGCCTCCAACTTGGCCCACAATGTCCAATTATCCTTGGCGGGAGATCAAACTCTCCCCAAAACAGTCTACAAAGCGAAGAAATGCAGTCCGAACCCAAAATACAGATAAAGTAGAAATAAAAAAACAACAACAACAACACAAACCACACTGAATTAGTCAACATGACAGGCCAGGATAATAACTTGCAGGCTTCCAAAGGATAGCGAGGCCCACACAGTTGGGAGGATGCCAAAACCCAGATAAGCCTCAACCAAGAAAATGCACCTTTTGCTTCAAGCAACTTTGCCATGCGCAGTTTTCCCAGTTTTCCCAGCTGCAGCCCATGAAGGAGATCAGGGCCCTTTCCTGCCCCGTAAACCACATTGCTCCCTTATCCGTTCCTCCCTGCATGCGGTAGGCTGAAGAGGGGGTGGGCCTGGGTCTTCCTCTGAATGCCCAGCTGCCCTTCCCCAGTTTCTTCCACAGCCACTGGAGTCACACTCCCACTCCCTGTCAGCTGTTCCACTTCTCCCTCGGAGTCAGACTCCAACTGGGGCGTGACAGTATATTTCTTGCCTTTTTTTATGATCTCTCTCTCAACACCCACCCTTCCAGATCCTTTTGTCCTGAGTGGTTCTTTTATTTATGGATGATTTCATCGACGGATTAAATTTATCCGCTGCTGCCCACCTGCTCTCGAAATGGCTCCAGGTGGCAAGGAGAGCCGGTGAAAGCTAATTGCAGGGCAGGGATCAGCCTTGCCAAAAAAACAAAAGAAGCCTCAGAACCTGGTCATTAAAGATCCCTTTTTCTGCTCCTTAGAAGTGCAGCCTTGGGGTGGTTCAGGATATCTCCTCTGCAAGCTCAGGCCAAAACTTTGTGATGTAAAACACCAACTATTTCCTTCTGGGTGCAAATCAATTTGGTGGTGACCTTTTGCTAGATCAGTTGGGAAGGTTTTAGTCTCCTGGGATCTTCTTCCAGTCCTCGATTTATGACCATTTGCCGAACAACTGGTCAGGGGTAGGCTTCAAAAAAATTAGGAGTGGGTTCTCTACCCCAGGGGTCACCAACCTTTTGGATCTCAGGGACCACTAAACTCATAATTTTAAATCCCATGGACCACAAATATGAATTTTGACTGAGAGTGGCTTCCTGACATTTTCCCAGGGTTTCTGCAGAAAGCAGCAGAGACCCTGAGAAAATCCCCAAAAAAGGCTGCAGGAAAATCCCCCACCCCGTTTTCCTACCGATCGATCGTTCTTTATTTGGGATGGCAGGATACCATCTCCAGCTCCGTTCTCAGGAGGGGAGAGAAAGAGAGAGAGGAGAGACTTTTGGCTTCATGCAAGGAAAGCAGCAGAAGCTGCAGAAGTCTTTCTTTCTCTCCCCCAAACTCCGCCAGAAATGAGTCTTTGTGAAACTTGTTGCACCAGCGCAGCCTCTTGGAGCAGGAGGCCTTGCAGGGTCCCCAAGACTCATTTCTGGTGGAGTTTGGGGGAGAGAAAGAAAGACTTTGACTGCTTTCCTTGTGTGCAGCCAAAAGCAGAAGAAGAAAGAAGCGGAAAGAAGCAGCCCGGTGGCCAGGCCAGGCATGTGGAACAAGTGGGGCAAATTCTCCCGCTCCGCCCTTTCCCCCCTCCCCTCACTACCTCGTGTTGTTCGCAACGCAAGCGACGCAAGACTTGTGTTCCCGCAGGCCATGTGGGCGGCGCAGCCTTGTGTTCCTTCGCAGCCTGGATTAATTGCTTTGGGGGTGACCTTTTTCTGCGGACCACCAAAATTTTCTTGCAGACTACCAGTGGTCCCTGTCCCACTGGTTGGCTCTACTCAGTTGCTGGGTGGGCATAGCCACGGTGGGCGTGGTCTAGCTGGCCTCCTCCATCATTCTGGGAGGCCCATTTTTCGCCTTCCCCAGGCTCTCTCCAGCCTTCCATCGCCTCCGCAAGGCCTGTTTTTTGCCCTCCCCGAGCTTCTACATCGGCCCTGTACTTACCTGCATCCAAAACAGGTTGCATAGAGGCTCCTGGGAGGGGTGGGGCCAGCCAGTCTTTGCAACTACCGGTTTGGCGAACTGGATATAAAGTTAACAACCGGTTCACCTGAACCGGTGCGAACCGGTAGCCGCCCACCCTTGCAACTGGTCCAAGTTATGATAAGAGCTGAAGGAATTGACTTCCAACCAATCCTCGCACTTACAACCCAAGTGAGGTCCCCACATTCACACATGATGAAAATCCGGGCCTTTGACAACCGGGGTGTACAGTATTTCCGACGGGTTGCCACATGTCCTAGAATCCCACACGATTGCCAAGTCAATTCAGTGGGGGCTAGCTGGATTTGCTTAATGGCTGTGGTCAGTTGGGCACTACTTATATCCGTGATGGCGAACCTATGGCACACCTGCCACAGGTGGCACGCAGAGCCTTTTGTGCAGGCATGTGAACCCCAGCCAAACTTACCTGCACTGCGCATGCGCGCACCTCCCAGCTGATTTTTGACCCGTTTGAGGCTGGTTTTGACCTCCCGGGGGCTCGAGGAAAGTCTCTGCAGCCTTGGGAGCCCCAAAAATAGGCCTTCTGGAAATACCAGAAGTGACTAAACGGGCCGTTTTTCAGCCTCCTGAGGCTGCAGAGGCTTCCTTCGAGCCTCCAGGAGGGCGAAACCAGCCTCAAAATCAGTTGGGAAGTATGGGCATGCACATGCACAGGGGGGTGCATTGCATTGTGGGTGCCGGCATGTGTGTGCTTTCAACACACCACAACAAAAAGGTTCACCATCACTGACCTGTATTATATTCCTCTTATTATTCCTCGTATTATATTATATTCGCAGAAAACCGACCCCCACATCGTGCCCTCATGAGGATGAGAAGTTCCAGAATCCCATTCTGGAAATGGGCCCAGCAATTTGTCTGCAGGGCACTGGGTTGTGGAATAAGCCCCACCCACCAACATGGGTGGGGCAAGCTACTGTGCGTAGGCAGGGAGAAGGCCCCACTCCCTTCTACCGCAGCACTGATGATGTTACCTAGTTTGGCCATGAGACGTCTGCAAGGCAACAGCTGAGCTCAGAGCACACCAAAGACCCCACAGTAAAAGATGCTCGCATGAGATGGAATCGTAGGTATCGGCCGTGGGGGAGGAGTGGTGTGTCACAAACACTGTCAGGACGTACACTGTGTGATTGTGGCTTGTGCCAGATGCCCAGAGTGTCTGTCTCCCACGTCAGAACTGAATTTATTTTGCGTTTTGGCCACGCAGAATCTGCCGTTGTTTGATGCTCCTACCGCCTACCTTTGTATTTCAAAGGTTCTTTGGGGTTCCATTTTCAGGGAGGGAAGACTGAGGCCATGCAGGCAGTCCTAGACTTATGACAGTTCATTTAGTGATCGTTCAAAGTTACAGGGACACTGAAAAGACTCAGTTACGACCGTTTTTCACACACCTGTTGCAGCCTCCCCAAAATTCAGATGGTGGGCAACTGACTCATAGTTATGACCGTCGCAGGGTCCCTGGGGTCATGGGATCCCCTTTTTGCGATCCTCTGACCAGCCAGGTCTGTGGGAAAGCCAGAATTGCTTCACAAACTGGGTTACTGATTTAACAAGGGCAGCGATTCATTAACGGTGTGAGAACATTTGTAGAATGGGACAAGAATGTCTCACTTAGCAACAGAAATGCCGGAAAATGCCAATCGTGGTTGTAAGTCAAGGACTGCCTGTATAAGGGGGTGGCTTGTCTAAGACCATTTGAGCTCCTCCAGGAGAGGAAAATTGGTTTGATTTATTTATGTTATATCCCACCTTTATGGTTTTTACAAATAACGCAAGGTTGACAAACACTCAACACACCCTTTTCCTCTTTTCCACAACAACTGCGTGGTCCAAAGTTACCCAGCCAGCTTTCATGATTAGGCTGGGACTAGAACTCCCCGTCTCCTGGTGATTGACCCAAAGTCACCCAATTGCTTTTCGTGGTTAAGTGGGACTAGAACTCACATTTCCAAGAGACCGGCCCAAAGTCACCTCACAGTCTTCCTGGTTAAGGTGGGACTAGAACTCACGCAATCTCCTAGAAATTGGCCCAAAGCTACCCAGCCAGCTTCAATACCTACAGTGGGACTAGAACTCCTGCTTTGCGGCCTGTCGCTTTAACCACTAGGCCAAACTGGTTCCTGTGGATGAGAGTCTTATGCCTTTGAAAATAAACCCGCCTGTCTTTCCTCCCTTCTCCTTTCCCTCTTTTCCCTCCGTCCCCCTCCCCAATTCCCAGGTCAACGTGCTCACCCCGTTGCAACGCAGCGAAAAGGACCCCCAGGCCCCTCGGTGGAAGGTGACTGTCCAGAGAAGTGCGGACGATCGAGCAGCTAACCAGAGCCAGACGGCCAAACTGGGGAAGCCGGAAGGTTCAAGTGAGTAAGCAACCATCTTGGCTGTATTTTATTGTGTTGTGTTGTGTTATATTGTTTTATTTTATTCCATTTTATTCCATTTTATTCCATTTTATTCCATTTTATTCCATTTTATTTTATTCCATTTTATTTTATATTTTATTTTATTTTATTTATTATATTTTATTTTATTATATTTATTTCATATTTTATTANTTTTATTTATTATATTTTATTGTATTCTATTTAATTTTATATTTTATTATATTTATTTTATTATATTTATTTCATATTTTATTATTTTATTGTATACTATTTTATTTTATTATGTTGTATTTTATTTATTTTGTTATTTTATTTTGTTTTATTGTATTCCATTTTACTTTATTTATTTTAGATTTTATTTATTTTATTTTTCCCTGGGGTTTGGAAGAAAAACAAAATTGGGGGGGGAGGTTCCTTTTCCACAAGAAGGGAATTTTTTGGATCGGCTGTTCCCGAGGTGAGAAGCCAAGGACTTTAGCAGCTGCAGCACAACCTCTCGCTGTTGCAACCACCCTTCGCATTGGCATGAAAACAGCTGGACCAAATTCAAAAAGTCCTGATTCATTTCGAGGCATCTCGGCTGCTGCGGGTGCCCTGAATTTTGCAAAAATCAAAAAAGGAGGGGATGACACAGATGTACAGATAATCTTCAACTTATGACTGTGATTCAGCCCAGCCTGCCTGTCGCTAAGGGAGACACTCGGTAGGTGAAGCAATTTGGAAACAACAACAAAAAAAATTGGGTCGGCTTAAAAAGGGGTCAACCTTGGCAACTGGAGGAATTCAACTCCCAAAGCTGGCTGGGGAATTCTGGGAGTTGAAGTCCTCCAGGCTTAAAGGTGCTAAGGTTGGAGACCCCAGGGCTTAAATACTTCCTCTCCAGCCTCAGGCCCAGATTCGCCCAGGAAGAGAGGCTTACAGAGTCATGAGGACTAGTGTCTTTTTCAGTTAGTTCTTCTCCTCGGTGCTTAGAGGCAGCTGTCATTCATGAGGTCAGTGGAAACAGGCAGGGATGCAATGCAACCAGACTAACAGTCGGTTCAGTGAGCTCACTTTTTTCATAGCGTGGTGACCAAAACTGGATGCAGGACTCTAGGTGTGGCCTTACTCAGGCTTTATAGAGTGGAGTAGTATTAGTATTAGTAGTATTAGTAATATTAGTAGTATTAGTAGTATTAGTGCCTCCCTTGATCTCGATTGTATCCGTCTGTTAATGCAATTGAGGATTGCATTGGCTTTTTTGGCTGCTGCTGCACACGGCTGGCTCCTATTTAGCTGGTTGACCACCGAGACCCCAAGATCCCCTCTCATAGCTCCTGTTATTGAGCCTGGTTTCATCCAGTCTATAGGTGTCCTCTGGGTTTTTCTTGCCTAAGTGAAGGACTTTCCTTTTCTCTATATTGAATTTCATTTTATTAGATACGGCCCAGGGTTCTAGTATCGGTTCGGACCAGTCTGGCCGAGTCGGTAGCAGCGATGAGCAGCCGAGACCGAACCGATTCTCTCCGCCCCTCTGCTGTTGGGTCCACCCGGCTCCCTTACTCACCCCTTTATCTTTGCGTGGCATAGAATTGTGCCGCGTGGCAGCTGCTGAAGCAACCGGGATCGTGCAGGCTTACAGGAGGCAAGTTAGAATGCCTCTATGCCTGTCCAAAGTATGCGCCCACCAAGCCACGCCCACCGAACCGGTGGCAAAACCATTTGAACCCCAACACCGGGTGTTAGCTTTTCCTGCCAGCTTGCCGTGTCGTCTGCAAATTGAGCTTCATTGGCCGAGGGTTCAAGCCTGGTATTACCCATGCTGCATTCATGCTTTCCACACAGGGGTGTCCAACCTCGGCAACAGGGCTTCCAACTCCCCAAAGCAAAATGTTGGGTAACCCAAGGACATCCAACCTCTGGCAACTTTGAAGACTTATGGACTTTGATTCCCAGGCCGGCCAGCTGGCTGGAGGAATTCTGGGAGAGTTGGAAGTCCGTAATTCCGTAAATCTTCCCAAGTGGCCAAGCTTTTGGAGACCTCCATTGCTATACCAAATGGCACAACCCATTCAAGAAACTCTGGATTTCTCTCTGGGGGGAGGGGCTGGTTCAGTCTTCTGCCTCCAGATGTGCAGGGAGGTGTCCCTCCCCAGCTTCCCCAGCCCAAACATCTGGAGGCTGCCAGTTAGCGAAAGCAGCGCCAGCCCTCCCTTTCNGGGGGGCTGGGGGGGCTGGGAAGCCAAAGAGAAGGCTGGCCTCTCTCCAAGTAGGGGAAAGGCTAAACTCCCCCCCTTCCCTTCTTCCCCATTCCTGCTCCGGGTTTCCAAAATATGCAGAAAGCAAAGCCAGAAACCTTCCTTTCCTCCCCAGGAAAGGCAGAAAGACTGGCTTGCCTTTGCCAACCCCCACCCTCCCAAAAAACACCAGGAAAATGTGACCTCCCCCCATACACACACACACACACACACACACACACTCCCACCCAATCAGCCTCTCAAAATTTGGGGTTTTGCCTTCCAGGGAGAAACTCCAACCTGCAAGGAAGGTTGTTCTTCCTTTCTAGCTAATAATACGGAAAACAGAAGTCAGTTTTCCTATTTTGGGGGTGGGGGTGGGGGGGAAGCAGACTGGTCAGAAGGATGGTAGAGTTGCAGAATGGCAGAGTGGGAAGGGGCCTGGGAGGTCTTCTAGTCTAACCCCACCTGCTCAAGCAGGAGACCCTAGCCTAGGGGTGTCAAACTGGATTTCTTTGAGGGCCAGATTGGACTTTGCGGGTTGGCAAGGGGGAGGGCGTTTTTCAGCCGTTCTGGGCCCAATTTTTGACCCGTTTCTGGATGGTTTTTTTGGCCTGGTTCTGGTCCATTTTTCAGGCCATTTTGAGCCTGTTTTTCGTGCCGTTTTGGGTGTTGGCTATTCCTGCCAGCTTAGTATATCATCTGCAAATTCGGTACATTCCCCTTCTATTCCCTCCTCTAAGGGAATCATGAGTTAATCCAAAGCGGACGGGGGAGATTTTTCCCAGAAGGGGCAGCTTGGAGGCAGCGTGACTCACACCGATGACAGAGTTGTGGGATGCCAGAGGTTTGTGCATTTCGCACGTCCACCTACACCCCCCCCCTGCTTCCTTATCCAGATAGGGGCTAGAACCCTGCGGGGCGTTTAAAGCTCTTTTTCCAATATTTTGGGCAGGGCTTTTTTTGGGGGGGGGTCGAGCCAGTTGAAAATCCCTTAAGTCAAACAGAAGCTCCCAGAGCCTGCTGTGGACGATGGGAGCCGGGTTCATAGGAGCGATGGATGAGGGGACGCTGATTGGACGCCCAATGTGTGGCATCTCGCCCAGCACGGCACCGTGGCCCCTGACACCATTAAAAACCGGGTTAGGTTTCACAGGCTGTGGTCGCCTCTGATTTTATCTCTGAAAAGAACCGTCTGGATGACCCTTGAGTGTCTCTTGGAAAGGCTCCGAAGTGGGCACGGTGTGAGGTTGTGTGTTGGGGTGTATTTTGACCTGTTCCAGACTCCCCGTGTCCTCGGATTTAAACCGACACACTCGGTTGGCCTGTTCTAAGAGGAGCGGTCTGTCTCCGTGTTCGTCTGTCCACGGGGGAAACTGAGGCAGGGGGAAAAAAATAAAGAGCGGAGTCCCTTGCCCGCTTTTGAGTCCCCGCAGATGGTGGTGGTGGGCAGGGTTGCCCTGCAGCTGTGATTTCCTTACGGTTGGCTGGGCGGAGAGGGTAGACTGCTTCGGTGCAGAGAGGCTCCTTCGAAATGGCCTGGCCACTGGCCTAGGATTGGCCGGAGACAAGAGGGCGGGACCTGCTCCTCTTTTGATTGAAGGGATCCCTGGGGGCGGGGTGGGGGGGGGGCACTACCTTAGGCCCATCGGTCCAGGAAGCCCCTGGGTTTTTTTTCCCTTCCTCGGGAACCCAAAGATGGGCGAAGGAAGGTGGTTTTGGATTGGCGCCTAGTCCTCAGGAGGCTAGCCCTCAAGAATTTGGCGCTAGTCCTCAAGAATTCGGCGCGAGGTTGGCCGGCTCAACTTTCCCAGGTCTGTCCTTGGACCAACTCGGCCCCTTCTCCTCCCCCCCCCCCCCCCCCGTGTGTGTGTGTGTGTGTGTGTGTGTGTTGTCTGCTCGCAGCCTCCTGCTCCACAAGTCAGGTCCCTTGGCGGCTGGATGATGCAAGCAGGCCCCTCCCTCCCCCAAGAATTGGGGAAAGTTCATGTTTACACTCCGGGATCAGTTTCTTCACCTGCCCTCCCCAAAAAAGCCCCCCTTCCACAGCCCCAGCCCTCTTTCTCTGGCATCCTGCCCCGGGGGCAGCTGTTTGGAGACAAGCTCCGCTAAATTTATCCACAGGCTGGGAGGAAGGAGGCCTCTCCCCTGCCCGCCACCCCCCCCCAGCCCCCTCCCCTGCAATTCCAAGGGGGCTGCCTTCAAAAAAAAGAAAAAAGAACTTTTCTGTGCAAGGGCCAAGAACAGGATCTCTCTTTGTCTGGGGCTGCAGTTCAACCCCGGCCCCCTCCCTCTGCTGCTCTGGGCTGCCCGGGGCAGAGTCCGCTTCCACCCGGCCACATTCTTCCCTCTCGCCCGTCTGCCCCGCCCTGGCAGCTGCTGGGCTGGCCCGAAGCAAAGTCCGGCGGGCGGGCCGGGGCGGCCACTCGGGGTGGTGCCTCTGTTTGTGTTCGTGTGTATCTCCCACCCACACCCCAACTCAGGCTTGGCACACACCCACACTCGTGAGCCATTTCACGTTGCATGCCCCTGGGGTAGGAATGAGGTTTCCTGAGCCCACGCAGAGGGCTTTGGACGCAGAGCCAGGCTGCCCTGGGTTGGCTAGGGAGGGTTCTTTGGGGACAGCAGAATGTTTCTGGGCAAGGGGTGGGGGGAGAGAATTGGTAGCCGTGCTCAGTTTGATCCATGGGGGGGGGGGATCTTTGTGGCTCAGGGTTGNGGGGGGGGGGGGGGATCTTTGTGGCTCAGGGTTGAACAGTGAGGCCCCTGGTGCTCTCTGAGCTGGGTGGTGTTTCTGGCAGACGTTTCATGACCCAACTAGGGAACATCATCAGTGCTAGAGGGGAGTGGGTTTGCAGGGAGGAGGAGGATTGTAGGGTTCTTGGGGCTCTCTGAGCTGGGTGGTTTTCTTGCAGGCTTTTCATGACCCAATTAAGTAACATTGTCAGTGCTAGAAGGGAGCAGGATTTGCAGAGGGTTTGCAGGGAGGAGGGAGAGGAGGAAGAAGAAGAGAAGGAATGGGGACCCTTTGATGGTCTCTGAGCTTGGGGGTGTTTCTTGCAGATGTTTCATGACCCAGCTAGGGAACATCATCACTGCTAGAAGGGAGTGGGGTTTGCAGAGAGGAGGAGGAGGAGGGAGGGAGGGAGGGAGGAAGACTGTGGGCTCCTTGGTGCTGCCTGAGCTGGGTGATTTTCTTGCAGACACTTCATGACCCAAATAAGTAACATCATCAATATTAGAAGTAGAATTTGCAGGAGGAGGAAGAGAAGAAGGAAGAGGAGGAAAATAAGAGGAGAAGAAAGCAGGAAGAGGGAGAAGAAGATGAGGAAGAGAAGGAAAAGAGGAGAAGAAGAGGAGGAAGAAGAGAGGGAGGGGAAGGAGAAAATGGAGGGGAGGAGGAGGCGGAGGGAGAAGAGGAGAGGGAAGAGGAAAATAAGAGGAGAAGAAAGGAAGAGGAGGAGAGGAGGAAGAAAGTGGAAGAGAAAGATGAGGAGGAGGAGTGTAGGCTCCTTGGTGCTCTCCGAGCTTTTCTTGCAGATGTTTCTTGACCCAAATAAGTAACATCATCAGTGCTAGAAGAAGGCAGCTTCCTGAGTGGAGTAAGGAGGAGGAGGAGGAAGAAGAGAAGGAGGAGAAGGAGGACAACAACAACTCTGGGGTCCTTGGTGCTGTCTGAGTTTGGTGGTTTTCTTGTAGACGTTGCATGACCCAGCTAGGTAACATCATCAGTGCTAGAAGGAGAAAGAGAAGAAGAGGAGGAGGAGGAGGAGCAGGAGGACAATGACTGTGGGGGCCTTGGTGCTCTCTGAGCTGGGTGGTTTTCTTGCAGGCATTGCATTAACCCAGCTAGGGAGCATCATCCGCAGGGCCAGGATGCTAGCGAGACCAGCACAGGTGAGGTTACCTGGCTGGGCAATGACAGGTCTGCCAGGAAACCCCCAGGCTCAAAGAGCTCCAAGGACACCACCAGGCCTTTCCCAACAGGTCCTTTTTTCCTTGGTGGGGCAACTTCCACACCCAGCTTTCTCGGCAAAAGTTGCTCTGCCTTTTCCAGCACACATGGACTTCCGGGTGGCCTCCAGTGGAGGAAGGTGGAGCGCAACGTTGCTTATCCCGTCGCCTTTCTAGTCCTCAATTTTGCTCTTCTGTCAGAGCAGAGAAGGGAGCAAGGCTCTGAGGGGGAAGCCCAGGGAAGGGTGGGAGGGGGGTGTCCCTGCACGAAAGAGGCTCACTTTCAGTGGTTGTGACAAACCACCATGCGATGATCGATGGGCCGAATCCCTGGAACTGACATGGGACAGGCCTCTGTTTCCTTGTACCAGCCCATCCTGCGTACCCTCAGGGTTTCTTAGTCATGGCAGCAATTTGAAACAGGCCTGCTGCTCTGGTTTTGGCCTTTTGCAGGTGTGTGTGTATGTGAGGCAGAGAGAATGTGGAAGAGAGAATGAGGGAGAGAGAGAGACTGAGAGGGTGGGGAGAGAAAGAGAGAGAATAGAGAGAATGAGAAAAAAGAATGAGGGAGAGAGAAAGAGAATGACAGATAAGAGAAAGAGAAGATAATAACAGCAAGAGAGAGAGAGGAGAGAATGAGAGATTGAGAATCAGAATGAGAGGCAAGATAGAATGAGAAAGAGTGACACAGGGAGAGAGAAAGAGATTGAGAGGGGGAGAAAAGAGACTGAGGGAGAGAGAAAATGAGAGAATGATAAGAGAATGAGAGAGAATGAGAAAGAGGAGAGAATGAGAGAGAATGACAGATAAGAGAGAAAGAGAAGATAACAGAATGAGAGAGAGAAAGAGGGAGGAGAGAAAGAGAGATTGAGAATCAGAGAATGAGAGACAGGATAGAATGAGAAAGAGAGTGACACAGGGAGAGAGAAAGATTGAGAGGGGGTAGAAGAGAGAATGAGGGAGAGAATGAGAGAGATTGAGAATCAGAAAGAACGAGAGAAGATAGAAAGAGAATGACACAGGGAGGGAGAAGGAAGAGAATGAGAAGGAGACAGGAGATAATGAGTGGAGAAAGAGAGATTGAGAGAAAATGACACACAGAGAGAGAATGAGGAAGAGAGAGAGAGGTGTCTCCATTTCATTGCCTGCTGTCCTGCATTTCCTCAATTTTGCGGCTGCCCCTCAATGTGGCAACCGCTTTTGGACTGTCTCCTCCCTCCTCCTCCTCCTCCTCCTCCTCCTCCTCTCCTCCTCCTCCTCCTCCCTCCTCTCCCTCCTCCTCCTCTTCCTGGCCTCTCTTCCTGGTTTTCCGTGTCAAAATGCCAACCCACTCAGACTGGAAGGCAGATTGTTTTGCTAGCACATGCCACAAAGCCTCTAGGAAATTCTTCTGCTCATGCAATCCGGGATGGTGGGGGGAGGGGAATGAATCCCTCTGAACTGAATAACAGAATGACAGAGTCGGAAGAGACCTTGGAGGTCTTCTAGTCCAACCCCAAGACTCAGGCAGGAAACCATTATCCCATTTCAAACAAATGGCTGTCCAGTCTCTTCTTGAAAACCAAGTTTTCACTTTTTCGGAGCCTGGAATTTGGGGGTTTCCATATCTGCAGCTTCAAAGACCTTGCACACGCAGCTCTCAACTTACAACACTTCACTTAGTGACCGATGTTCCAATGGCACCGAAAAAAAGGGACATTATGACCAATGTTCACACTTGTGACTGCTGCAGCCTCTGAGTGGTAGCTTGATTTACATTCCGAGGCTTGGCAACTGACTCGCACTTATCACGGTTGCAGCGTCCCAGGGGTGTGTGTCCCCCGTGATCCCCTTTGGTGATCTTCTGGCAGGCAAAGTCTGTTGGGGAGGTCCAATTCACTTGACAGGGGTTTCTAATTTAACAACCATAGCGATTCACTCCCGTAAAATGGGGCAAAACTTGTTTTTCACTCAGCAACAATAACTTTGGGGGCTCCCAGCCAACAACGTTTCAGCCTTGGAGTTGATCACGTATATAAGTGAAGTGACCCATCTGGTTGCCTATTAAAAAGATATAAATGTCAGTGTTCCAGAAAACTTCCACTCCAACCAATAACTCTGAGACAGACATCCTCTCCCAAGGTTCTTTTTATTAGAGTAGCAAACTGGCACATCTGGGAAATCCCAAATCTGAAAGTTCTAGGGTTTCTTTGCAATGAGTAAAAACTACAAATCCACCCCCTGCACAGGTCACCTTCAAGAAGTGAGGGGAGCCGAATGTCAGCTCAAAAATATTTCTCTGGTCTTTTAGAGTTGTCAGCAGAATGGGAGTGGGGGAAAGCAATGCATACCTTAAATATTTTCATGGATAATTGCTAGGCGGCCAAAGCTTCTGGTGTGCAAGATTATTACAGGAGAGCATGATTGAAGATTCTTGGCTATTGTTGAGGTAATTCCCCGTTAGGAGAATGAGCGCATACAGGGAGATGTATAGAGAGTAGTGTTTGAATAATACACACACAGTACACAGATACACTGTACAGTAAATGTATACTTTTACTTCCAGAAAGTTTAAGCAAAGTTCAGAATAAGCAGTCCAAAAGTCATTCACAGGTAAATCAGTCAGTTTTCAATCCAGGGAAAATCCAAATATCAAAGTCCAGTGTCAAAAAACAGTTCAGTATCAGGCTTACATTAAATCCAGTAATATCAGTCAATTAGGAAAAATGGAGGAATGGCAATACTTTCCAACAGAAGGAAACAGAGATACTCACTCAGACACACTCTCTTCTGAGACTAAGACGAAGACCAAAACAACCCAGGTTTCTGGCTCCATCTTATGGCCGTTTGAAAAACCACACCCAATTGCAGTTTTTGCAATCTCTTAAAGACATAGGACTAAAATGTTTATCTTGGTTTATATATTTCTAACCTAAATACCTGTTAGGTGACTTATATTCCTAACAGCTATGGATGTGTCCCATTGGAGAATATACATCCAGGGGGTGAGGGGAAGACCAGGTTCAAGGGGGAAATGAATGATGTGTCTCAGAGTCGACTGCATCCAGGTAACACCAACATGGTCACTCCTAATAAATGATTTTTTTTTAAACTCTGAGAGATGCGGCTAAATGGCTTGAATGAGGGTGGATTGTTGGAGCCCTGACACCCTCATTGCATCACATGCCCCAATCACCATCTGTCCCAGCGTGAGATGTCCTCTCAACTAGGTGCAGAAATAACATGACCTTGACTTAGAAAAAAAATGCTATTATGTCTAACCACATACACTCCAAGAAGTTCCCCCCTCCCATTTTCCCAGGCTCAAGAATGTGGAACCAAGAAAGGTGCTGGTGTTAATATGGCTTCCAAACTGACAATAAAAGTTTCTGTTGAACTTCACCCCACTGGATCACAAACTCGCCCCTGATCCAGCCTCCTTTGCAAATGGGCGGCTGAACGGAGAGGTTGAATCTCTTTGGCTTCTGTAACATGCGTGTCCATCCATGCTCACCACCCTGCTTCCCACCCTCTCTTCTCACTTGCAGGGCTTCCAGCCGGCTGTCATGACCTCTTCCTCGAGGGGCAAGAGCAGAAGAGTGGGGTCTTTGAGATCCAGCCCCCTGGAGCCCCGGCGTTCAAAGTCTTCTGTGATATGGGTAAGTTCGGCTGTGATGCAGCGTCTGGGTTCAAATCTCTGTACAGCCCAAGAGCTGGCTGATGGGGTTTGGAAAGAGAGGGGTAGTTGTTTTCACTGTTAAAAAAAAAAAAAAAGTCAGAAGGAATGGGAATAGGAATAGAATATTGGAATGAAGAATAGGATAGAATAGAATTAGAGTAGAGTAGAATAAAATAGAATAGAATAGAGTAGGAAACAATAGAAAATAGAACAGAATATTGGAATATAGGATAGGATAGAATAGGAAATATAATAGGATATTGAATGTAGAATAGAACAGAATAAAATAGAATATTGATATGAAGAACAGAATAGAATAGGAAATAGAATAGAATAGGAATATTGGAATGTAGAATAGAGTAGAATAGAATATTAGTATGAAGAATAAAATAGAATAGAATAGGAGATATAGAATAGGAAATAGAACAGTGGAATAGAATAGAATATTGGAATAAAGAATAGAATAGAGTAGAATAGAATTAGAGAAGAATAGAATAGAATAGAATGGGAAATATAATAGAATATAATAGAATAAGAAATAGAATAGTGGAATAGAATAGAATAGAATATTGAAATGAAGAATAGAGTAGAATAGAATAAGAATAGAATTAGAATAGAATAGAATAGAATGGGAAATATAATAGAATATAATAGAATAGGATATAGAATAGTGGAATAGAATAGAATAGAAAACGATAGGAAATAGAACAGTGATGGCGAACCTTTTTGCTGTGGTGTGCCGAAAGTGGATGCACACCGGCACCCACAATGAAATGCAACCCCTCATGCATGCGCATGCAACACCCCGCCCTACCCCCTGACTTGCATTGCTCATGCGCATGCCTCCCAGCTGATTTTTGGCCCATTTGAGGCCGTTTTGCCCTCCCGGAGGCTCAAGGGAAGCATCTGCAGCCTCGGGAGGCCAAAAAACGGGCCTTCTGGAAATACTGGAAGTGTCCATTTTCAGCTTCCAGAGGGCCTCTGGAGCCTGAGGAAGGCCGTTCTCACCGTCCCAGAGGCTCGAGGGAAGCCTCTGGAGGCTGAAAACGGGCCCATTTCGGCACTCCTGGTATTTCCGGAAGGCCTGTTTTTCGGCCTACAAAGGCTGCAGAGGCTTCCCTCGAGCCTCTGGGATGCCAAAAAAGGCCTCAGACGGGCTGAAAATCCACTGAGAGCCACCCACATGTGCAGTACAGGTAAGTTTGGCTGGGGCTCATGTGCCTGCACAAATGGCTCTGCGTGCCACAGGTTCGCCATCATGGGAATAGAATATTGGAATGAAGAATAGAATAGAAAATAGAATATTGGAATGAACAGTAGAATGTGTGTGTGTGTGTATGTGTGTGTGTGTGCGTGTAGGACTAGAAGGAATTGGACTAGAAGACCTCCAAGGTCCCTTCCAGCCCTAGAATCCTAGTTGCTAATAAGAACCCATTAGAAAGACGCCACACACAACATCAAATCAGAGGATCGGTCGAGGGAATCTGTGTGTGTTTTGGGGAGGCAGCGGGGTGGGGAAATTGAACGGAGGTTGAGTGGTGGTGGAGTGAGCAGAGTAAATTGCCCGAGGTCTTGCCCCATAAGCAGTGCCCTTAGTCCTGCTCTCTCCATTGGCAGAGGACAACGGCTGGACCGTGATTCAGAGGCGCTTGGACGGCTCAGTGGATTTTGACCGACTCTGGGACGCTTATAAGGAGGGCTTTGGAAATCTGACAGGTGGGTGAAAGGGGGGTCTCTCTCTCACACACACACACACAAATTCCTGCCAGGAGGCTGCTAGCCTGGCACATGGAAGCAGGCACCGGTTTGGGGAAGGCATCCAGCAGCACCTCCGAGATTTGGCCATTCTAGCTTTGAAACTGCTTGTTGTGGCCTGCTGGTGGCTAGCGGAGCTGGCAGCAGAGTCAGACAGTAGTGAGGAGGTTGGGGAGGAGCCTTGGCCAGTCCTGGAGGCTGAGGAAGGCTCAGATGAGGGCTCTGCACCAGAGGCAAAGATGGGACCAGGGCTGGCTGGTTGCCGGTCAGCAGCTGCCTTCGGAGTTGGAGAGCAGTGAGGAGAGGGAGCAGCTGGAGCCAGTGCCCAGTCTGCACATGCGCAGAGCGGCCAAAAGAAAAGAACAATTACAAACTCAGGGTCAACATGGGAGTAAAGCCACAGGTGGACAGTGAATGGCTCCTCCCCTAGGGATTAAAAGAGGAGCAAAAGGGGAGGGGGATTTTGCAGGAACCAATTCATTCGTTCCATCATTGTGAAGATCTGTCTGCATCTCAGAGACTCTCTGCTGAGCCCTTCCTTGTCAGCACTGGGTTTGGAAATAGTTACTCTCCAACCTAAAGTCTGTGCTCTCAAATTACACCCTTGAAGGACTGTTGGCCAGGCTGTTGGCTGAAGGTGAATGCAAGAAATTCACCTTCATTTAATAAAAGGGGTTTAGCCGGGAGAAAGAGTCTGCTTAGTGCTTTTTGGGGAAGCCCAGGTCAGAACACTGCTTTCTAACAGCATCAATTTCCCAAAATCTATTTATCAAGTTAAAACATTGATAAAATGATAGTTCTCAACTTACCACCATTCGTTTAGCTGAGTTCAAAGTTACAACGGCATTGAAAGAAGTGGCTTATGGCCGGTCTTCACACTTACAACCATCACAGCATTCCCCACAATCATGGGATCAAAATTCCGGTGTTTGGCAATCAGCATTGTCTTTACAGTGATTGGGATCAACATTTGTGGAATGCAGTTTTGATTTCCAAGCTGCCACACTGCTCCCCCTCCCTTTCTGTTGACAACTCTAAAAAGACCACAGAAATATTTTATGAGTTGACACTGGATTCACTTTAATGACCGAGCAGCTTAACTTATCCCCTGCTGCGATTCCCTTAACGGCAAGAAAGGTTGCCTAACGGAAACAAAACCCGACTTAGCCAATGTCTCCCTTAAGAGCAGACATTGGGAGGGAGGGCGCCGTTGCGGTCGTTAAGTTGAGGACTTCCCTGTGTAGCAGTCCATCTTGGCAGCTCCCAAGGCATGTTTTTGTTTTTCCACGGCTCTTTTTCCTGCTTTATTTTAGGAGATTTCTGGCTCGGTTTGGAGAAGATGCACTGGATGGTGAAGGAGGAGCATTTTCAGCTGCTGGTCGAGCTGCAAGATTGGGAAGGCAACTCTCAGAAAGCGCACTTCCTCTTCCGGCTGGGCGGGGAGGAGACGGCTTACACCCTCAGCCTCCTGGGAGCCATCCGGGGAGAGCTGGAGAGCGCCATGGGGGATTTCCCCCAGCTGCCCTTCTCCACGCGGGATCGTGACCACGATCTGAAGGGTGACACCAACTGCGCCAAGCACCTCTCAGGTCAGTAGCAGCGGATGCAAACACTCCAATGGCCTTTTTTTCCCCCCCAACCCTGTCCCCTTTAAGAGGAGTGGACTTCAACTCCCAGAATTCTGCTTTGTTGGGGGAATTCTGGGAGTTGAAGTCCGCTCCTGTTTAAGGGGACAGGGTTGAAAAATTCTGAGAATGGAGAGTGCAATTGAAGCTTGAGGCCATTTTGACTGTGCGAGTCACTGAACAGCTTGCAGTGATTTTGCTTAACAATTGTGGCGCCAGAGGTCATTAAAATTGGGTGTGATTCGCACAACAACCGCATCACTTACTGGCGGCAATTAGAAATGTATAAAACTGCAGAAAGACCTCGTGGTCCATTGGGTCTCCTCTATTTTATTTCTTAATTTTTAGTAGAGTGGAGTTGAGTTTAATCACTTGATTCCCGTTGAAATTGTGCCATATTTCGAGAACTAAACATCGTGCCTGCAAAAAAACTTTTGAGAAAAATCTTCCCGAAGTTTCTGACCCAGTTTGGAATAGTCACGTGGTTCTTGACTTAGCAACAGTTCAAAATTAACAACGGCACTGAAAAAAAAGCGACTTACGACCGTTGTTCACACTTACGACCCAACAGCATCCTCAGGGTCACCTGATTCAAAATTCACCACCTTGACGACTGTGTCATATTAACGCAGTGTTCCCGGGGTGTGTGTGTGTGTGTTCACCTGATCCCTGTTTTTGACCTTTTGATGGGCAGTCATGTGGGAAGCCAGATTCCCTTAACAACTTTTGTTAGTGATTTCACAAATGAGATGATTCACTTAACAACATTGGCAAGAGAGGTCATAAAATGGGGCAAACCTCAACAAATGTCTTGCTTAACAGCAGAAATTTTGGGCCTCAGTTGTAGTGGTAAATCAAGGACTGCCTGTAATCTTTCCTTCCCCCTTTTGAGCTTCTGTGCCAAAAATTGCTCACGTACCAGCATCCAGAAGGCAATGCATATGCGCCCCTCCATGCCCCCTGCGCACGCACACAAGATTCCCCCTGCTGCTGCCCCATTACCTGCACTGCACCTGCCAACTGATTTTCTGCCTGTTTGGGGCCTTTTTCAGCCTGCCAGAGGCTTTGAGGGAAGCCTCTGCATGCTTTGCAGGCCGAAAAATGGACCCGTTTTGTCACTTCCGGTATTTCCGGAAATACAGGAAGTGATGAAACGGGCCTATTTTTCGGCCTGCAAAGCCTGCAGAGGCTTCTCTTAAGCCTCTGACAGGTTGGAAAAGGCCCGAAAATCAGCTGGGAGCCACGTGCATGCGCAGTAAGATAGGTTTGCCTGGGGTTTGCGTGCCTGCACAAATGGCTCTGCATGCCACCTATGGCATGCATGCCATAGCTGCGCCATAATGGCTCTAGCCTGTCAATGGAGTTGCTCCCCTATCACGGTCTCGGAAGGGCATCCCCCCCCCCAAGTGGGCTTGCGTGCCTGGCTGACCCCCGTCTTCTGCCCCTCTTCTCCTTGCAGGAGGCTGGTGGTTTAGCTACTGTGGCCACGTCAATCTGAACGGCAAATACTTCCAGTCCATCCCACGGCAGCGGCACGAGAGAAAGCAAGGCATCTTCTGGAAGACCTGGAGAGGGCGCTACTACCCCCTGCGATCCACTACTATGAAGATCCGCCCTGCAGAGCCAGAACGGGCATCCTAAGTCCCTCCTCTGTCCCCCAAGAGACTGGGCACAGCCCTTCTTCCTGCCCCGTTCCGTTCCCGCGAGACACAGCTGGTCTCTGTCTCCGGAGCCCTGGCAGCTGGGGGAAGAGCACATGGGCATGGGGGAGGCTGCTGGGTTGCGGAGCCAGAGGAATTTGGGGAGCACCACCTNGGTTGCGGAGCCAGAGGAATTTGGGGAGCACCACCTTTCAGTCTCCTGCTATTTTGGGAACATCTTTTGGGCAGCTGTTTCTGCTGATTTCGTGCCCCTCCAAAATGCAAAACAGCTGGGGCTTCCTCTCTCCCCCGCCTTCCCCAAAATATATGTGCAAAGGCATTGAGACAGCTATGGGGTTGTGGGGAGGCTAGCGAGGTGGGGGGGAAGACCACTCCCCACTGCAAATGTGACCTCAATGTAGGAGGGCACACAATGCTGGGGCCTCTTTCACAGACCCTCCAAACTGCCCTCTTTGAATCTAATGCGCCCCCCCTCCTCTCCTCTTTGGATCTCCTTTAGGTCATATTGACTTGAAATGCTCCTGGGTTTCTCTTGTGCAGGACAGTTGTCCGGAGGGGGTTGGGGGTCAGTGGTTACATGTTACATGTGTTTTTCGTCCCCTCTTTTCCAATGTGTGTTTTTTTTAAAAAAACAAAAACCTGGACCATCGCCGAGTGAATATTGTCATGTAAACATTACGAAACTGTGCTTCGGATGCTCGCCGTTAAAAGAGACGAGCGAGGTTGTTTTTTTTTTTGTTTCTTCCTCTTTGCTTTTTTCTTGTCTTTTTAAAAATCTTTTTATACTTCGGTGTGTGAGACTTTGTGGTCAGTGATATGTCTTTTGGGGTTTGATGTATAATAATTAAAAATGACGAGATATTTTTTCTTTTTCCATTCAGTTTTTTTTTGGCGGTAATACGGGAAGATTTTTTTAAAAAATTGTTGAAGCTTTTTTGGACAGTCCATGTTCAAATGGGCCACCTGGCTGGATGTTTGGAGATGATACACGCCATGGAAAAAGATACTTTAAGTCAGTGGACCACTGGTGGTCTGCGAGAAAAAATTATTTTATTTTATTTTGTTTTATTTGACTTGTCAATTGCTTACAAGATAATAGGTATAAGTAAAAACATAGTTATGAATACATGGATACAATTAAGGGAAAAAAGTTATTTGATTGAGTACCTATATATTATACTATATATATCATATCATATATATCATAATATATCTATATAATATTATATACGAATAATATACTATATAATAGATATGTATAATTATTATACGTATACTTATATATATATACTGTTTTTTTTAAGTCTCTCGCAGGTACTTTACGCTTGAGACACACTTCCATACAGAAGCCTGAGGATGGCAGATGAGATTCTGCTGAAACGTAAAAGGGAAAATATTAATTTGGCTCTGAAGAATACTATTCTTTGTTTTGGGAAGATCAGATCATTTAGATATCTTGTTGACTACCATACTCCCTGTTTAATTCTGTCCCTGCTGTGGCGAGTCAACCTATTTAGTTCTTCTTGGAATTCCATGTCCTTCATTCTATTGATTACTACTTGCTTTGCTTGGTCAAAGCCTAGGGACATTAAGAAGAGAGAGAGCTCATAAGAGCCCAGCTTGTAGTCAACTGCCTGTTTCCAGGGGGAAGGATAGTTATCAGTCAGTACTAGAGCGACAGTCCCTCTGGGAAGAAATACATTTTTAGCCAATGAATGATGATCTTCCAGGCTGTTAACTGAATTTGAGGCATGCCTGTCTCAATTCTTACCTGGACATTTGGAGTTCCTTTGGATGCAGCTAAGATGGCTTGCAGGAATTTGGTTTGTATAGGTTCTAGGAAGTCTTTTTTTGCAAGGATTCCAGTTTGTGCCCCATGCAGAAATGGTGCCAATGTTTTGGCCTCAAAAAGTTTTAAGGCCGCAGGCACTAATTGCCCTCCACCAGTGTAAAAAAAGTGTTTAATTACATTTAAGGACCTATAGGCTGCTTGCACTGTGTGATCCAGGTGTGCCTTCCACATCCCTTGTGAGTGGAAAACTACCTCAAGATATCTGAATGTCCTGAACTGTTCTAAACTATACCCTTCTATTTTCCAGGAGTATTGTCTAGGTCTTTTAGGAAAAACTAAAACTTTTGATTTATCAAAGTTAAGGATCAGCTTATTCTGTTTACAAAATTCAAGTGTTGCCGTAATTGCTCTCTTCAATCCTATTAGAATTTGTGTGATTATAGCAGCATTAGGAGAATTGGGATTTTATGTTGTGCTACATTTGTAAATTAGGGTTCTGTAAGAGATTGATTAGAGGGTTAATGTAAAGGTTAAAAAGGGAGCGGGATAGGATGCAACCCTGCTGTACCCCTTTTTGTACCCTTACTGGGCCGGTTAAAGTCCCTTGAAATTACACCTCACTTTCAAGGTGGAATTATATAATTTTTGTATGAGAAAAAGAAGGCATTTGTCAATGGTTGTGCATTTTAATTTCTCCCAGAGTGTTCCTAGATATTGAATCAAAGTCCTGAGGGACCTGAGTGTTTCTAGTGGACCTTGGGGTTGGAGTTGCTGTCTCCCGCCCTCTGGAATGGAAATAGGTACCATTGCAAGGATCTGGAATGTAGCAACACCCAAGGTACTATAGCTATACATGATACCATCTTTGCCACAAGCTGTGAAAGCACGGCCAAGGAAATGGTTTGTTCCTTTCTGATTTAATTCACCAAGGACTAGATGCTGTCCCAGCACTCCTGAGAAAGGTAGACCTCACATAACCTGGTATGTATCACTGCGCCTAGGTGTAACAGGTGAGTGGATGATAATAGGTAACTCTTTGGAAAATTGACAGAGAACCAGTGTTCCTGAAGGACATGGATGGTTGTCTCCAGGTCCTTCTGTGCCTGATGATAAAAGCTGGACTATATGTCATCCCAGTACCACTGGATACAAACCAGAATTGCTCTAAGATGCATGGCCAGTGTTGCTAGCACTTTTGTAAAGGTCCTGGGGACCAAGGAAGCTCTGTACTAAAAGTGGCACCTGAATAACAGAACCTGAGGTACATTTGATGGAAGGGAAAGATTGGGACATGGAGGTAGCTCTCCGTCAGGTCAATGGACATCAGGAGGTCGCCAACCAAGATGGATTGCAGAGACTGCATTTTGAATCTCTGGTACATCAAGTGGATGTTCAATTTCTTGAGCTCCAGAATTTTCTGCATGGAATCCTGTTATAAGGCAATCAGCTTGGACATTCCTACTCTTTACCCAAGATGTCTCTGATAATGCCCTTCCACTTGATTAAGTATTGGAATTTTCTCCTGTGCCACCTTGAATCAAGGATTCACTGCTCCTCATAATGGGTTTGGTCTATGAACACGGGGTCTGGGGAATCATAAGGTCGGGGCTTCAGGGCAATTATAACTAAAAGTGAACAAGAAGTAAAAGATATTGTTTATAGATTACAGAAAAAAAGTTCAGAATTAGAAATTTAGGGGATATTAAGCATCATTTGGGTCTTGATATAGTGAAAACGAATAAAGGTTTTAATATTTCGCAAGCCAAGACACTCTATGCTATAACATAGAGCATTATAAATCTGCTAAGATACCAATGAGTAAGAAATTTACACATAGTGATATCAAAAGCCCTATGTTTGATAAGGAAATATATCAATCCTTAATCGGTAGTCTATCATATCTGAGTAATTGGTCTAGACCAGATATATCTTACAGTGTAAACCAACTGGCTAGGTATAACACTGAACTGAATGAAATGCATTGGCAAACAACTAAGCGAATAATTAGGTTTTTAAAACACACAATCCATTATTCATTAATTTTAGAACCAAGTAATGAATTAGTGTTAACTGCATATTCTGATGCAAGTTTTGCCACTGATATAACAACTCGTAAGTCAGCATCAGGTATAGTGGCAATCTTGGGGAAAGCTTTAATAGGGTGGAAGTCTAGCAGGCAACAACATATTAGTTTATCCATCATGGAAATGGAATTCTCATGTTTATAATTAATGTGTACAGAATTGATATATTATAAACAATTGTTGAAGGATATTGGAATTACTATACATGATTTGTTTATTGTTTATGAAGACAATTAATCTACAATTTGTATGGCTACTAATTTAGCTGCTAAAACAAGATCTAAACATACTGATTTGGGATATTTAAACGTTAGACAGTGTGTTCAAAATAAATTAATTCAGTTGGAATACTGCATGACTGAACATAATATTGCAGATCATTTCACGAAAGCTCAAGGTGCAATTAAGCATAAAGAATGTTGTGAGAATTATGGTTTAAAGATGTAATGTATTATATATTGACCTACCCAAAGGGGAGAATGTTAGGAATCTGTCCACCAATTAGTTGGGTTGGCAATATATAAACCAACAATGTATGTTTTTAGCTTTAAGACAAAATCACTGTAGTCTGATTGGTTGATTGTATTGCGAATTGCCATAAGAGGGAGCTAGAGATCATGGCTTGCTGTCTCTGACATTCTGTATCTCTGACATTCAGTTACTATCTGAAGTTCTCTGTTGTGCTTATACTTTGATATCTTTGTTTAATGTAAATGACAAAGGCAACCGGTAAGAACACTTCGAAATTAGATAGCCTTTGGACTATATGACCTGGACGTATATGACCTGGATTGTTTATTGGACTGTGCTATGTCTTAAAGTAAACTTTAACTCAATTTAGTGTTTCTGAGAGTGGCTTAATAATTATTCATAACTAATCTCATAAACATTTCCATATGCATATCCTTATTACTCAAGGGTTATTCTGTATATATCATAACAATGCACCCTGTCTGATTGAAAAAAATCAGAAAGCTCAGACTTCCCAAGGAGCTGCTGATACAGTTATACAAAGGAATTATTGAGTCCATAATTTGCACCTCTATAACTGTCTGGTTTGGCACAGCAACCAAACAAGACAGACACACACTACAATGCAGAGGTGGTATTCAGCTGGTACTGACCTGTTCTGGAAGACCAGTAGTGGAAATTTTGAATATTTCAGAGAACCAGCAAAATACCATCTCTGACTGGAGATTTTACAGTATCCTTCCCCTGCCATACCCACCAAGCCACACCCACCAAGCCACGCCCACAGAACCGACAGTAAAAAATTAGAATCCCACCGCTGCTTAAATAAATAGTTAGGACTGCAGAAAAAATAACTGTAACCAGCCTGCCTTCCGTTGAAAAACTGTATACTGCACGAGCCAGAAAGTGGAATGTGAAAACATCTACAGACACCTCAAATCCTGAACATAAACTGTTTCAACTTCTTCCCTCACATGCCAAAACAACTACATACAAAGACAATTTTTCCCCAATGCCATCACCCTGCAAAACAACCCATTCCTACAACGTTGTCCAGGGTGGGATTCTATCAGTTTGCACCTTTTCGCTAGAACCAATTGTTAACATTCTAACCAGTTCATAGCACCGGTTGTTAGAAACTACTGGCCTAATCCTGTAAGGAAGACAGAGAGGAAACATTCTGGTGTTGCTTACAGAAACTGCCTCTCTGTTAACCCTCTTGGCAGGCCTAGACTTCCTGTCCCACGAACTTGTCTGGAGTGTTTTTCCCCTCCTTTGTTGGTACTTTGTTTGTGTGAAGTAATAATTTAAAGTTACAATGGCACTGAAAACAGTGACTGATGACAATTTTTCACACTTACGACTGTTGTAACATCCCCACAGTCATGAGAGGCCAGGCGAGGAGCTGTATGCCTCAATGTGAGTGATATAGAGTTGACCACACCCAGCCAATAACATGACCACCAAGCCATGTCCACCCAGTCACATGACCACCAAGCCACACCCACCATCTATCCCATGCCCAGCAAACCGATTGTTAGAAATTTTGAATCCCACCCCTGCCTGGGATGTCAAACCACCTAGTAGTGCTGCTATCCTTCTCATCTTTCCTATTACCTATTTCCTTGCCTTCTTGTGACCATAAGCTTGTTATTTGTATCATATGATTTATATTGAATGCTTTTATTAGTATCCTATGATACTAATATGATTTATGATTTATGTTGATTGCTTATTTAATATCCTATGACTATCACTGACTGTTGTAATCTTGTGATTTATGATGGTTATATTTTATAATTATGATCATGATTTATCTCTTGTTTGTAGGTACACTGAGACAAACCGCTTGTATGTCCAATCACATTTGGCCAATAAAATCAAGAGCAACTCCAACAAAACAAATAGAAGCCTTTGAAAAACTCAACTGTATAGAAACTTTTCATCATATCATGGTATAATAAGAAATCTATATTACAGTAGTTTGAATGCTTATTAGTATGCTTGCTTCCTTTTGTGTCTTTTCATTGCTTCTTATCCTCTTCCTCTTTCTTCATCAGCATGTGATGACAAGAGCAACAAAAAGAAACCAAGAAAAATGTTAAAACTGAACAAAAAGCATGTGCCAGAATCAATCACTCTAAAATCCACTTTAATGAGAAGCAACTGGTCAGTAACATATTTTAAACAATGTTTAATTGCCTGATTACTTTTCTTTATTATTTTAAAATGAACTCAAAAGCAACAATACTTCATATTGCACATTTTCCATAATTAACAGGAAAAAAATGCTGTCTTCCTGTTTCTCGCTTTCCTTGGCACACATACACAAACTGAGTGGCCCTTGAAACCAAAAAAAGAAATGATACATTTGGCTTACCAAAAAGAATATACGAATGAAGGCATATATACATGTCCCAGGATCCAATCTGGGTCAGTCATGTGGACCAGAGGTTTAGACTTCTGAGCTTTTGGATAATATTAGAATGTGCAGAGATGAATAGATTAAAATCAAAGAAAAGAAACTGAATACTATATAGTATGGGATTTATTCTATCAATGGTTGGAAAATAAAGAAATATGTTAAAATTGAATAGATGAATATATAGAGAAATAAGCTAAGATTGTTATAAAGAAAATACATAAGTGCAATAGTTTATAAAGAAAATGTGATTAATGATATTTTGGCAAGAAAAATATGTTAATTATAATTGTTAGCACAAGATATGTGTAACCAGCTCACACACTGTTTAAATGAAAGATGGATTTGTTGTAAATATAAAATAAAAAACTTAAATTTAAAAAAAGGACTCTTCTGAGTCCAAAAACTGTGAGCAAGGAAAAAGCCGGTAACAGGAGGGGTCCATACTCACTGCGGGAAGCAGTGGAGACCTCCCAGATCCCTTTTTGGTCTGAAAACTGCTAGGCAGGAGAATCCCTAACAGGAGGTATCCATACTCCAATAGGGAACCAGAGTCCTCCTGGATCTCTTTTTCATCCGAAAACTGCTGGTGGGGTGGTTGTTTCACTAGGAGACTCAGTTCACTGGGACACAACAGAGGTAAATTGAATGATTACATCAGAGGGGAAACATGGGATGCTCTAGCTTGACGGCCATGGTAGGCTCCCCAATGAAAGACTTGCTTGATGCCTGGGATGAAAAGAGGCAATTGCCTGTCAAGAGGCATGACAAAGAAAAAGAAAGAAAAAGGTTGTGTAAGAAGTGGGCTTTGCTCAGGGATTAAGCTAGAAAAACAATTTTGCGAAATAAAGGTACTTCAAAGAAATGGGAAATATATAAATAGGAATTATTGGAGGTTTTGTTTGTTTGTTGTTTGTTTGTTTCTATCTCTTCCTTTCTGTCTTCCATGCAACTATGTGGTATGTTTGTTAAAATTTGTGCCTTCCCTAATTTAACTGACATTTATGGTGGGAATGACCAGGGTGTGGAAACCTGAGAGTTCTGTTTTCCTTTCTGTTTTGTTTTTCTTGTCCTTGCATATATAGATTTTGTCCTTGAGGTAATTGCAACTGTTAAATGTCTCTGATCCCTAGAGATATCATATTTCCCTGGATGATAAAATGAGAAACATGTTTTTAAAGACAAAGCAGCTCCCTGATCCCCTCCTTCAGCTCAAGGGAGATGGGATTAAGACATGGCCCTCAGGATATGATAGGATTAGCCCTTTACCCATCTCACCACATGGCACCTCTCTCTCTCTCTCTCTCTCTCTCTCCTGTCCACCATTAAACCATTCTTTTTCTAGTGTATTTCTTCCCAGATAAACATTTCTTCCAACAGAGGCAACCATATTTTTAATAGGAAAAATCATGGAAACAGAAAAGTTACCTTTCAAAAATTCTGGAAGTTATAACAGAATATAGAGCTAGATATACTGACAGCCAAAAGTAAATGGACATGCTTCTTTCTTAGTTGCATTTTTCCTGGAAATCAATGTAAGGGTATAAAGAGAGACTAATTAATCAAGAGGTATGATTATGGACCAGTATGATCCAACTAACACATTATTAACCTCTAGGTTTATTACAGTGGTTTCAGAGACCAGCAGTTACCTTCACATTAACTGTGAACCGTTATTTAGAATCCAAAGTGCTGCGTAACTCTTTTGTATCTTTTGGTGCAATGCTTCCCTCCTGTGGAAGGAAAAACCTACATCTGGCACTGTACTAGTTTTCAATTACATTTAGTTCAGAATCTCCTGCAGATACAAAAATTGAAAACAAGCCAAATCAAATATGCCTTTAGTAAAATAATGCTCTATCATTAAATGGTTATCAGAGAGATGCTTACAGTTTTTCTGAATGTCTCTTCAGATTTGGAGTTTCAAAATTTGCTAAAAGTAATTTTGCATTCTAATGTCAATCCAGCAATATTTATAAGCCTGTTCAAACTCAGTGGAATTTACTGCTAATGTAATGTAATGCTAGTATAGCACTGTTAAAACGTAGCAATGTGTCTGTTCCCTCCTTTTAGGTATAACCTTGTATATATCAAAGATCCATTGCTTTTGCCTTCCATAATTTTCCCTACATAACATGCTCTTTCACTTTGTCCATAATCCATCACTCTTTTTATCCATATGTAGCTGTACAAAAACTTTCTTAATACCCTTCTTTTCATTTTATTTGTTGTTCTGATTGGAGTCCACAATGTTATAGTGAACCAGAATCAATTAGTTCTTTCACCTGTATAATGTGTAAACTGAGCTAACATAATTATACTGGAAATGAAATTGATATAAACAGCATGAGCAATTAGGCATCAGTAAAGTCATATCAATTAACATTTAGACCAATTATATCAATTCATGACAATCAACATTAACTCTTATAAGGGTCAGAAAAACTATAGGGTTGATAAAGGTTATATAAAACAAGTTGAAAAAATATATTCAATAAACTGGCTATATTAAGCCTAGAAATAGAAAAGAAAATTAATCAAATATCTTACAGGATGTCAGAAAATCAAGTTGTGTTTAAACTATATCAGGCTTTGTATACCAAACCAAATGTCTTGAATATGGCTCAGAAAACCAGGGTAACTGTTTCAACATCTTTACACATGGTGAAAGTGCAGGTACTGAATTAAAAAAAAATGCAACCAACATTTGTCCACGATTTGCTTGTATTTATAGGAGGTCTCAAAACCTCCAAGGAACACAGTAACAGAAATGTGTATGAGGCATTTTCCAATCTATCTTCCTAAAATGAAATGGAACTTTCCTAGGACTAAGAGAAGCCTAAAGACTTCTGGAAAACTCATCATTCTCTTCAGATCCTGTAGAAGACCCCCAGTAACATCCTGCATTGTAGTTCACATTTGGTTTGCAATATAGATTGTTCTAGTTTCCTAGTCTTGCATCATCACCATGTTAGACTGCCTGTGTGAACCTTCTCACCTAAAATATATATTGTCCTATTTCTCAAATACTGTCATATTTCTATAGAAATGAAGTTCATGGCACTCATTGAACTTTCTACAGTTCTTTGTTATTTCAAGAAAGCCAAGACCCATTTATACCCTGAATACCAATTTCAAAGACAGGTCTTAAATGTGGTAAATATACATACAAAGGTTTCTTATTCAGAGAAAATTATTATATTGTTTATCATATTACTTTATTCAGGGAAACAAAATATTGGGTACATACACAGTAGGTTTAGCTTCCTAAACTCAGATTTAGAGCCTCAAGTATCAATAAACATTTTGGTTTGTTTAAAAAAAAATCTGGAAGACCGGCATAATTTTACATACCTAAATTTTGCATGTTAATATCTCCTCCATAAATAACAGTAATTCTAGTATCTGTCGTACTAATAATTCTCTAATCTAGTAATTCTGAGTATCTGTCTTACTATGGTTATAAATATCTGCCAACTTTAATGAAAATCCAATATTTTATGGCCTCACAGTTTTAATAGCACTTTCCAAAATCTGCATAAGAATTAATTGTTCCTTCCTTAATATTGTCATTAATATTTGGAAAACTTAATAAAATAGCTCATAGTGACAGTGTTCTGTTGTACGTTGCTTTAATAACTTCCCCTAGGAGTACAGATTAGTTCTTTGTCAATAGATAGCTATTGTTATTTTCCAGCAAAGTGATAGAAATGGATGGAGTCTGGCAGAGTTTTATATCATAGGCAATGAAAGAATCAAATTGAAGCAAGTTCCTTAATAAATCTAGCTCATTTGGAGGCTTGTTCAAATTGCTGGGGAGATACAGCTTCAACTACAACAATACAAGAGCACACAACAGATCCAAACTCAATGTTAACTGCTCCAAACTTGACTGCAGAATGTACGACTTCAGCAACAGTCAATGCCTGCAATACATTACCTGACTCTGTTGTTAAATCCTCAAACCCCCACTCCTTTAACCTCAAACTATCCACTATTGACCTCACCCCATTCCTAAGAGGTCTGTAAGGGGTGTGCATAAGTGCACCATCGTGCCTCCCATCCCTGTCCTATTGTCCCCATTTATTCGTATCTATTTCCTGTATTCTTACTCATGTTTATACTTATACCAATTATCTTGTAAGCGATTGACAAATCAAATAAATAAACAAATAAATATAATTGTAGTGCCGATTATAGGGAATGAGATTGCTAAACCCAAAGGCTAGCCCATAATAGATAGAACAATAATGCCACAGTCTTCTCACTTCAAAACATAATTGGCTCTTTTCAGCCTGTATAGAATGTACTATAAATCTCATTTACTATTAAAATAGCTTTGATTTTATACTTTTGGTTCATTATTTATAAAAATGTTTTCTTTAATAATTTTCCCTCTCCTTTCAGTTCACATATAGCAGTGAATTTTGCTTTTAACAAGCATGAAATAGACCTAGTGATCCATTTGGAAGGAATCTGTAGGTACAAAAATTAAAAAATAAGTGGTCACAGCTTCAACTGAAATTGTTAACTTAATTGATGCATAATTTAAACATGTGACAAACACCTAATTTTGCAGCGTGCTTATATTCTTTAAGTTTGAATAAAAAAGTTTTTAATAGTTTTTATTAGACATTTTCCAACAATTTAAAACATATTTACATTTCCAACAATATTACAGCATTGTCATCATTCATATCAATTGCTATATTACTTTATATCTATTTTATATCTATCTATCCAGATATACCAGGTGTCTCAGACTAGATAGTTCTCAGTTTCAGTTTTATCTTTTAACTCAAGGGTCAGCCTGTCTATCTCTGCACAGTCCAGGATCTTTCTTATCACTGTCCCCTCAGCTGGTATAGCCTCTTGTTTCCAGGACTGTGCATATACAATCCTGGTTGCTGTTATTATATGTAAAATAATATATAAATATATTTTAGCATCTGTTTTAATATTTCTAATAAGAACAGTTCCGGTCTGAATTCAATTTTTCCCCATTATATCATTATATCCATTATGAATTCTACTCCAATACATTTTTACTTCCGAGCATGTCCACCACATATGGAAGATGCTCTGTTTTTACATTTCCAACAATTTGGGCTTCTATTTGGGAACATCTTTGCCGATCTGGCAGGGGATAGATACCATCTATAGAACATTTTGTATATGTTTTCTCTATACGCTGCTGATATGGTTAATTTGCCATTTCCCCCCAATATTCTAATTCAATATTATATACCATATTTTTCACCCAAATCATTATTGTTTCTTTTACAATTTCTTCTTCCATTTTGAAATTCAAAAGAAAATTATATATTTTGGATAGCATTTTTTCTTCTTTTCCCTGAATTATTTTGTCTAATTATTGTTGATCTTTATAGAATCAATATTCTTATTTATCTTTTTCTTATATCTTGCTTGAATTTAGGGCTACTGGTCCATTTCTATACCTTCTTGTTTGAGTTCTTGTACTGTTCTCAACCTCGCTTGTGTATCTATCAAATCCTTATACATGCATTTTCTCATTTTTTTATGTTCAATGCATTAGGGTTTATCATCACTTCCACTGTTGACAGCCAGTTACATATTTTGGAGTAACAGGTTCCCCCCTCCCCATACCTGGATTAACGCATCTCTAATCTGGTGTCTTTGGAAATAGGAGTGATTTTTGTTTTTCCCTTCCCATAGGAAACCATGCCACCCCCCCTGTAGATCATGTCCCTCTATTAGTAATATTCTTTTATTTTCTAAATTGATCTGCTCCCTTATCCATGTTATAGCCACTGCATAGTAATATAATTCCCAGTCCGGAAGTTCAAAACTGCTTCTTTTATCCTGTATTAGCTTCATTTTAATTCTGGGTTTTCCCTGCCCAAATAAATTTAGTTATTTTTTGTTTAGTTCCTCAAAAAAGGATTTACCTAGTTTTATTGGAACAATTTGGAATAGGTATAAAATTTTAAATAATGATTTTAATTGCAATTTTTTAATTGCAGCAATTCTTCCAATTAATGAAATGGGCAGTTTTCCCCATATTTCCAAATCTTTTCTTATTTGTAACATTAATTAGTTGTAATTGCTTTCCTTCATTGAGAACATCTTACTGTCAGCCAGATAACAAGATATTTTAGTTTTTTGATTATTTGTATTTCCAATTTTTCTTCTGAATCTTTTTTTGGGTCTCTGTGAGGGTTTTTGTACTAATATCTTTGCTTTATTTTTATTTATTTTAAATCCTGCAACTTTACCAAATTCTTCAGTTTCTTGTAACAGAATCATTCCAGTTTCTCCAGATTCTTCTATAAATAGTACCATCATCTGCAAATGCTTGCATTTTATATTCCCCTTTCCTAATTGTAATTCCTTTTATTTCTGATTTTTCTCTGATACATTAAGTAATAATTCTAGTGAAAGGATAAAAAGAAGAGTTGACAATGGACATCCTTGTCTCACTCCTTTATTTATATTAAATGACTCAGTTCTGTCCCCATTAAACTACAAAACTGTTTGATTTGAATAGATTGTTGATATCATCCCTATAAATTTTTCTCCAAAATCCATAGCCTTCAGTTGTTATATTTTTTTAATAAAAAAAGTTTTTAATATGCATTATTATTCAACTTGATGCCACAGAATTATGCTGGGACTATAACCCCTTTGGCTATGTTGCTCAGGAAGACTATTTTGTAGCCAAAATATAGACAAAGCCAATTCAAATGAAAAGGTCAGTTGATCCTGCAGATGATGAGAAAGTTATTTCTTGTGTGTTATGTTAGGGGTATCATCTGCCTGGTGATTCTTAAAAATGAACCAATATATAATTCCTCTAAATCAACAAATATACCATAAACTTTCTTCTTCAAATGCATATATTTCTCAATAACTTCTGATGAGCATATGTGTAGTCTGCAAACACCCTGCCTGGAATAGAGTCACATTGTGATCTCAGTTTTTTTTACCTGTTCTATGTTTTGAAACACCATCCTAGACATCCCAGATTATCATTTTTACATTTACTCTTGCTGTCTTCCTTTTCATATAGGGAAAAATAACTGCATCCAATTGTCCAACCACTTGTCGGATAGGTTACTAAAGAAAGAATTTTTAGTTCCATGTTAAACAAATTGTATAGCCAAAGGATAAGCAAACCACATTTGAGTTACACAATCTACACCTAAAACCTCACAATTTTTCAACATTCTTGCAGGAGTGATGACTTTCTTTTCTTTTAATTTAATTTTATTTAATTCCATTTGCTTTGCTAGCAACTCTTTGTTTATACCATTCCATCCCTCCAGAATCCCTTATAACATTCACAATCTATGCTTATATCCTTCAAAATTGTTCTCCATCTCTGCTTCCTCTTTAATCCAAAAAAATTTGGTCTTCCAGAAACAGTTAAATGCAGAGGTGTTCTGGAAGATTTTGCAGAATTGTTATGATTACACTTTTTATGGTTAGTTCTGTTTTTATTGGGTTTTATATTTTATTTTGTTCTTAGGTTTTCACACTGTAAACTACCAGGAATCATTTTTCACAATAAAGTAAATAATCTGAACCATTATTTCATCTCTTTTCATCACATTCTTTGCAACTGTATTTTCTTTACATAAAACTTACACAGTTTCTCTCATTCTCTTTTCAACTGTTCACTTTCTCATCTGTTCTTGTATCTCATCTGCTTCTTTTCATTTTATCATTCCATCAAAGATTATATATCTAAAATATTACATACATTTACAAAATCCAAATTTTAATGTAGAAATATGGAAATTAATGAAATTTAGTAACAGTAATATTTTTAAAAATTATTTTGTTCTAGTTCCTAAGAAAAAATGTTTTTCTTGAATTAACCTGGTTTTCAATGTTTATATATTAAGATGTATCATACTATATAATGCTTCCTCAAATACCTTATATCCATCAGAAAAAACTATGTGCTTTCTATGCTTTCTCCTTTAAGGAAACCAACAGACTTCGACTAAAAAAAATTGATGAATTAATTCAACTTCAAATCCAAACAAATATACTTTTTAAAATAACCATTTTTTAAAAAAAACTTGGACCCATTGATGTTCCATATTCCAACTCTTTGCTCCATAATTCATATATATCAGTAATTTAAATGTATACTTTTCAGGTTTTGATGTAATTTGAAACTTGGTTTAATTTCAGAAACAGACTCAGTCAGAAATGAAAGCATCTCAGGCTTCTTTGAGGCATCTAAGTCCTTATTGAAAGATCAAAGTACTGTACACATAATTATACTGCTAGTGATGTCTATTAGGCAAAAAATGTAAATCAGAAAAATTAGGGAGTAATGATAATCCCTAAAATTATCACTATAAAGTAATAATTTTAAAATAATTATTCAAATAAATATTATTTCTCATCTTATCTCCTATTTTTACAGTTTTATACAAATATTTATAGATGTTAGCATTAAAGCCCAAAGCGCATCAAAAGAGAACCCAGTTAGAGTGGACTGATTGAATGATTCAAGTAATAGGTCAAGAAAAAGATACATCAGTGGATTATTCATAAAACATATAAACATATCCAACAGGTTATTTTCATCTCTCTGTAAGAAAACAAATTTGTAAACTATTATGCTTTGAATGCCTGCATAGATAAATGTCACTCACTTTTGTTCTCATACTTCATATTATGTGTGCAAACATGCACAATATTGCGAAGATATATGTTTTCATATTATGTGTGCAAAGACATACGTCTTCAACAGAAAAATAAAATTTATCATTCAGGATTTTTGTGTGATTTTATTCAGTGAAACAGTCTTTAACATCACTTTGTAGTTTAGTTTAGCTTTCAATATGTTTTACAAAAGCATATTGCATTTTAGGGCAATAAAGTACAGTGTGAATTCATTAAATCTGCTTTTATTGCTGCCACATAAAGGTTTATGTTTGATAGTAGAAACTCCCTCTGGGCAATGCATTTTTTGTTTTAAGATATGAACATGCTTTTCATCATAAATTTATGAAGTTAAATATTCTTCAATCATTGTTTCTTCTCTGGAGCGAACATTTCTAGAAGTTTATCAGCTTAAAGCTTCAAGAATCACTTGGTCACTTGTTTAAGCTAGTTCTGTAAATTACAATTGTATAATTACATGTTCAAGAAATACAGAAGTAATGTACTACCCTGAGCAAAGAAAAACTTAACATGAAATAAACAGTTTTTATAAAAATATATCAATTGACACCATGCTAATAGTTATTATATTAAATAATTCAGCATAATATATATGACAGTTTCGACCTCTAAAATAAGTTAGTGCTCTGAGCCGAGATTAAATTCAGAACATTAATTTTTCTCTGGTTGTCAAGCCAACCAAAAGGCCTGTCAAATCCACTTAGACAAAGCCTGCATCATGTAATAATATTAAAGAGGATAAAATATTAATATAGGCTTTCAATGGAACAGTAGCCAAATAAGCTACAATAAGGTAACTTTAATATATTAAACTGATAATCTGTTCATCTGCTGAAAATGAAATTTAAAGGTCTAACAACAATGTTGAAAAACCAACCACATTAATGAAACTTTTCAAGATTATTGATACACATGCTATGAGTAAATATGCCAACATTACATTGCCAAACAAACCAAAAGCAAACCTTTGTTTCTTTTTTTTCAGTGTTCCAGTTCCTTTATCTACCTTTCTTTCAATCTTTCATACAAATTACCATGTATTGCTTTTCCCTGCCAGCATTCTATTCATGTTTTATTATATTGTTTCAGTATTCATGTTTTGTTTCCTATACATTTAGTAAGATCCAATTTTTAATTTGCATGAAAGCTTGTTCTTTGTTGTCTTTTACATAATCAGTCAATGCCTGATTTGTTTCTTCTTTTACAGTTCATTTGATTTGAAATAAACCTCCGTTTTCATTTCTGCGGGGTAGATGTAATCTATCAATATCACTATGGGGATGGAATATACAGTGAATAATCAGCAGTTTTCTTATTCTTTGGTCCAAATGGTCCAGTTCAGCTTCTGTTCAGGACAGGTAATTACAGGACAGGTACTGATGGCTTTGACAATGTTTTCACCATTCAATTTTATCTTGAGTATTTTTCTCACTCTTTGAATGTATTTTTTTTATTAATCACATTTTTAACTTGCTTCATGTTATCCAACTGTAAAATGCTGTCATGCCTGCCCCAGTTCAGGACCTTAGGAAAGAAAGGACATCAACTCCATTTGATTGAAGTGAGATGTTCTTTTACTAAAGTCCAATGATTGCAGCAAAAAAAAGGGCTAAATCTGAAGATTCCCATGCAAAAAGTTACAATTTTTTTCCTTTCCTTGCCCCCCTTGACAATCCACCTCTGTCCAATAACATGCCATTTGGATGTTTTGAGAATGGCTTGAATGTTTGGCACCACTTGATGCAATTTTGCATTCCATTCCTAGGCCAAGTGCTTTTAAAGACTGGTATATGCCAGTCCTGACACCTCTGGTTACCATCAAGGCTCTCATCTTTACATCCCTACTCTACTTTCTACTCTCAATATTCCATTGCCTCGTCCTCCCCCATTGCATTTTATGACAGGATGCCATCAAAGCACAGAAGCTGAAAATGGCAGATCTGACAAATGCCCAGATACATATCCAATAATCCCACAGGACTAAGTTCTGTTTGGTCAGCCATAACTCCTCAGTCCTATTGTCCACTTATCAACAGATGCCCAGAACTCTAAGATCTGAGACAGTCCTTGTTGACCCAGGCAGTGACTGATCCAGTATAGGATTTTTTTGTTTTTATTTTTTTGTCATCAAATGGATTGATAAATACACTTAGCCTGACTCTTATACTGACACCCATTTGACATGGATAATTCTTCTGGTTATTATTATTATGGTTAATCTTCAGTTCAATTCACAGTCTGAGACAGATAAAAGCTTAACAGTTCAAGTCCTAACCAGGACCTAAGATTTATTAAGATAACATCTGAGTATATATGCAGTTCTAATAGGGTGGTTTTATGCAAAGTCAATATATTCAGGATTAATATATTCAAAATTTCCATGTATTTCAGCAGCCCTTTGGTTATTGCTCTAAGGGCTCCTATTACTATTGCTAGAACCATTGATTTCTTCCTCCATAATTGCTCAACTTCAATTTTTAAATCATGATATTTTGTTATTTTTCTAGCTGTTTCTTTTGAAATTGTGCATCACTGGTATTACAAAAACAATGAGCCAGACTTTTTTCTTTTCCACAATATTGAAGTCAGGAGTGTTGTGGGCCAGATGTCTGTCTGTTTGGATCTGAAGGTTCTACAGGATCTTGACCTGTTCATTTTTAAGAACTTTTATCAACTTGGTGTTCCCTGTGATTTTGCTGCTTTTGAACCCAAACTTCTAACAAAGTTTCCAATGTATGTGTAAGCACTGGACTTTTCCCCCTTCAACCGAAAAAGAATGAACTTCTGAAAGGTAGGCACTTCAAAAAGAATTCTTTATTGAAAGGAAGTAATCCCAGTACTAGTCAAAGCAGAATCTAAGATGCTTCCAGGCATACAGTAAGAGAAAAAGGGAGATAGAACCCCTTCCTTTATTTAGATATGGATTTAGTCAAACAAAGAACCAACATGTTAATTCCCCACTCCCCTTTTCTGGGAAAGTATCTTAGAAGAGTTTCCCAGGGAGTATCTTCCAGAGCTGGAATTTTATGGTCCCTTCTCCTCTTGCTATCTCTCCAAGAGGTGACAAGTTTCCAGACATCTGGCTCCAATTATCCAGTTGTATATCATGTACAAATTATACAGATTCAGTATAAGATTTAATACATTCAGGTTACATCAAAAAGGATTACTTGTACCAACTCCCCCCCTTCTTCTTCCATTGAAGAATGGCAGATACACAGATCTGACAGTATGATTTTGGCAACTTGATCATGATGTTTCAGATATTCGGTCTGTGAGATTTTGCTGAAACCACTGATAAAGTGATCCATCATCTTTCACATTGCATAAGCAACATTGCTGTTGTTACTGACATATGCAATGTTTGCTTTCATCAAATTGTTTTGCAAGGGTTGTTCTTGCGCAGCCAAAATGAAGCCTTCACTTTCTTTCTTCAGCATCCCTGATGTTATCTAGCTCCATGTTAGCTTTGTGTCTATCTTTCTTTCAATGTCTTTCAGGTATTGACTGTGCATAGGCTTCTTTTTTCAGTTAGAAACTTGATGCTCAATTGTTTCCTTTTGAAATTCTGCTTTCAGTCTTGTTGTTGTCAAGAGGTTTCTCTTGTTCATCTCCTTCAATAGAAGCTATTTTGCTTTTTTTATGTAGTCATTTAATCCATGTTTTTTCTCTTCTACAGTTTTTCACCTGTAAGATTCCTCTGCCACCCTGAGATCTTGGCAAATATAATTGATCATCACTTTTTGAGTGCAGAGCAAGGTTCATTGTTATTAGTTTTCTTGTCTTTTGATCCAAGTTATCAAGTTCTCGCTGAATCCAATCAATTATTCCAGCTGAACATCATATTGTAGGCACTGCCTAGGTGCTAATTGCCTTTGTGATATTCCACCAACTCAGCTTTGATTTCAATATTTGTTATTGTCATCTATGCAAGTACTCACATGAGGGGAAAAAAGTTATATGGGAATATGGGGATTCTTGGGCAAGCACACAAATTTGACTTCCAATATTCTAACAATTTTCAACAATCCTTGGGACAATGGACTTTTGTGATTCTCCTCTATTGTACTTGATTTGACCTACTCAATGTTCATCCTCTGGTTAAGAAAAGAAAAATGTTTTTAAAAAATTACATTTACATTCTCAGTTATCCATACTTCTGAGTTGCTAATCTTAAGAGTAACAACCATTGGTCAATTCCAATCTTCACACAAGGAGAATCACACTGTCTTCCCTTTATATTTTTCAGTTAGATTGTGTAGCAATTTGCCAAAAAACCTGAGCAATTACCTTGATAACATTTTCGGCAGTCAAGTTAAAATTTTATCTGTACTGTATATAAAAGTCTCTGTGAATTGTGAAAGTGAAAGTATAGCATTCCAGCATTTTCCCCCAATAGCTCTACTGTAGCATTCTTGCAGCCACTAGAAAATAAAGCACTTTCAATTGGGTTAGCCAATTTATCTCAATCTAACCTACTTTACACTGTTGTTGATAAGGAAATAAAATGAATGTAGTCGCCGAACCGGTAGTAACATCGGTTGAATCCCACTCCTGGTCTAAGCCTTTTTTTTTTTAGTACAAAACATTTGGAAATGTTTTTCTCTCTCTGTTCTCTAGGAACAAATCTTGATATCCTTTTTTTCTGTCATTTGAGGAGCTAATTATTCTGCGACTAATATGAATTAATGTTGAAGCAACAAAAAACAAGTCATTGTGAAATGCATTGGCTTTTGAATTATTTTCTCCCCCAGTTTGCTTTAATTTTACTGTAGGCAAAATAAAGAATACTAAGGAGATTGGTTGTAGTAAAGTCAAGCCAACTTTGAAATTTACTATGCTTGCTAGATGTAAAAATAAGTACAGGTTTGCTCCCAGCCCATCCCTCCCCAGTCCATTTCTAGCCAACCGGAGCTTGCCAAGATATTTTGAGAAAACTCTGGAATGTTTGGAGATAATCCACTTATTTCACAGGGTGCCTGGCCATGGGATGCTGGTAGAAATAGGGTCCAGCTGCTCTGGTCCTTATCACTTGTCATTTCCCCCTTCCGATTTACTATCATACAGACCCAAAGCTTTATTGCCCTTTCTACCTTTCATCCCCCCCACTTCTTCTTTTGGCAAGATGCCTTGAGGCACCAAGCTGAGCCAAGCATTCCCAAATTCAAAACAAATGATAGCAATGTAAAATTCAAAGTATTCATTGCAAAATTTTCTAGGAACTCTGGCAAACAGGTCAAAGCATCTATCCTAATGTGCAGATTGTTTACTATTCATGAAATCTCAAGTGAATTATTTTGCCCATAAATTAATATTTATTGTCAAGAGAACCTCAATGTAATAGTGAAACCTAGACAGTATTTTCTCCAGTTGGCATAATGTAGCAGCAAAATTGGCTTTTCCTCTCAAAAGGCAAATATTTGTCTTCTAAAATCAATAGCATAACAACAGGATAACAAAAGACTTCTTGGTCCAAAAATATTGTATTGCAGCCTGCAGCTTGTTGAATCTCAGTTTTAAATATTATTCACAACAATAGATACTGCTTTGTAGTATTTTACTGAAGGGAGAAATTTAAAATATGCTATTTTCCCATGAGATACTACCAACAACATTTGATGTATAAATTTGTTCTTAGTATTCCTTTTGTTAGTTTGACTTTGAAAGCACAGAATATTTCTTAAAGAAGTAGTTAAGGGAATTAAACAGGTAACACCGGAGCAGCTACCAAGCAATGAGAATTTATTATAGATTTTGTCTGTTCTGTACTTTATTTTTTTAAATACATACTAAAATTTAACTCTTTACATCAGGTTTTACTTCTAGGTATTTGATTAAATGTCAAATAATATTCCCAGTTAATTCCCACTGCCCCCATGTTTGATTGAAGCATTTCTGCAAGAAAGTGAGTCTTTTGGTCACTGTCTATAGCTTCTACTATCCCATATCTAGGTATTATTTGTTCCAATATTATTTTGGTGACTACTGCTGCAGTGGTTCTCATGGCTGGATAAACTGTAAACCATCCAGTCAAGTAATCCACTATCACCAATGAATATTTAAGTCTCGCCACATGAGGTAATTCAGTGAAAGCAACTTGAATGCACTGAAATGGTCTCACTGCTAAATGTCGCTCTCCCCTTTCTTTATGTCGTAAAACATGTTTATTAACTTTTTTGCACCATGCATTTGTCACATATTTGTTTAGCTACCGTATACAACCCACAACATCCATAAGCTTCCAAAAACAAATCACATAATGCCTTTGTCCCCCAATGACTACCCTGATGTAGTACTTCCAAAATGTCCCTAGTTATCAACTTATTCAACATCTCCTCCCATCAGGTAACACCCATTTACTTCCTTTCATTTCTGTGGCTCCTATTTTCTCAAACACCTTCTTCTCAACTATAATGAACACTGGATTAACCCTTAGTTTTCCACTATAGGAGTTAAACTTAACATTAATAAGTAGCTTCTGTGGCACAATGATTAGAGTGCAGTACTGAAAGCTACTTCTGCTGCAGCCAGCTGCCTACAATTTGGCAGTTAAAATCCCATCAGACTCAAGGTTAACTCAGCTTTCCATATTTCCGAGGTGAGTAAAATGAGGACCCAAATTGTTGGGGGCAATATGCTCACTCTGTAAACTGCTTAGAGAGGGCTGTAAAGCACTATAAAGCAGTATGTAAGTCTAAGTGCTATTGCTATTGCTATTAAACATTCAGTTCCTTCTGTCACTGCCATCTTGGCTTCCAGGTCAGCTAAATTATTGCCTTGAGCTTCAAAGGAATTTCCTTTTTTATGTCCTTCTACATGCACTATAGCAATCTCTTCAGGAAACATTAAATTGTTCAGTACTTGTGTAATCAGTTTACCATGAACTAATTCCCTTCACTACTAGTACACCTTCATTCTTCCCAATTTTTTTCCAAAAGTGTGCACTACTCCAAAAGCATACTTTGAGTCAGTATATATAGTCCCTCTTTGTTTCTCCAACAATTTCAAAGCTTGATTTAATGCATACAATTCACAAGTCTGTGCAGACCAATTTAAAGGCAACTTTCCAGCTTCCAGCAAAACCTCCTCTCTCCCTTCTATGATTGCATATCCATTTTTTCACTTCCCTTCGACCACTCAGCTGGATTCAAGTTAACATTAGTGGTTAACACTAAATCATTTTGTTCCATAAGTATATTCGCATGTTTCAAGATCCTTGAATCCTTCAGCCATCGACTGGCTTTTTGGTTCAAGATCGCCCTCACTTGATGAAGGGTGATAACCACAAAAGCTCCTCCAAAAGTCAATTTTCTGCTTTTATTCACTAACACTGCCATGGCCACCATCAGGGTCTAACACTTCTTTTTAGATACTCAGAGCCCTTTTTCTCCTAAAACATTTAATAAATCATTTGTGTAACAATTCCTGAAAGGGCAACAACTTATGCTGCTAACAAAGAAAAGTGCCATAGGATGGAACACCTTGACTCCTAAATATTCAAAATCAGTGTGTCCCATACAGAGACATAAAGAAGGAAGTAAAAAAAAGCTTCAAAAAGAAAGTCATCTTAATGAGTCATTCTGAGTTAATGCACTGAAATATATGTGGGTATGCAAGTAAGCCACTGGGCCAGTGGTGATATGCTACTGGTTCAGCCCAGTTCAAGTGAACCAGTAGTTAAAAAAAAAAAAAAAAGCCTCCAGTCAGCTGAGAGGAAGAAAAAAAGCCTTCGACAATTAGTTGAGAGGATAAAAGTCCGAAAAGCACATGGAAGGGTGGAAGGGCTGTTCCTACTTTTCATTTTTTCATCCTTTCAGCTGATTGGCTTGTTAGGTACATGCGTGCACACACACAATCACCATCAAACCAGTATCAACTAAGGTAGGATCCCACTACTGCCCTCGGCTATTGCAAAGGCTAAAGTTATGTATCAAACTTTAGTATCAATTCTCTGCTTTTAATAAAAATTGAGTCAGATTTTATTCAGATGGAAGCAAATTAAACCTCAAAGACTTCCAGAAAAAAAATCAAAATTGTATTCAGAGCAGAAAAGGAAAAATATCTGCATGGCTTCCCATATGCAGATCAAAAACAGTGCAAACAGGTTACAATTACCCCACCTTTCTCAGAAAAAAGCTCAAGGTTTCAACTATGCAGAGGAAAGAAATGCTTAAAGTGAACAGAAAAACCACAGCCCGCTCCCCTCCTTTCCTACTTCTCTCTCCCTCTCCTTTATGGCAGAAAGTTCTTGAATAACAATAGGTGAAACAGAAATCTCACCCCTTTCTCCACTCAGCAGCCTTTCAACAAAATAAATTTCTGACTCTCTCTCTCCTTCTCCCCCGCCCCCAGTATATCACACACATTTTCCCACAAATTTCTCTCCCACATCCTCCATGGGACCTTTCACATTTCTTTTCCTTGCAAACGCTATTGCCTTTCCACCTACTTCACCACCACCACCACAACAAAAACCTTGCAACTTACTGTTTCTTTGTAAGAAAGGGAATCCAAGTACTATTACCTTTTAATCTGGGATGGGGATCAGTACACAGATATTCACACCAACTTTTTACCATTAACATGCTTATACATTTGTACTACAATCAAACTGTTATAAACAATTTTACACACACAAATTTCATTTCATGCTTTCTCCAAGCAAACCAATCATAATTATTTCAGGGAGCTTATCACAAGCCAATGAGCTCCATTTTCCAAATCTTTTTGTGTACTGTAATTCGAGGGTGTCATCCTCCATCCAAGCTTGGAAATTACTACACAGAGACACATACCATTCAACAAAATCTCCAGACCTATGGAGGAGAATCCCTTTATATCTCCACTTTTTCTTTCCTTGGGAAACCTGTAGTTTGTTCTCAAATCAGTGAAAAAACTCAAGGAGTGGTTCCAATCAAAAATGTGATTGCAGGCCCTAACCACTGCCTGCCTATCTGTTTCCCACAGCCTTAAGCCCAAGCCTTTAGCCCAAGCTGAGAAACCCACTTAATTCTCTGGTTGGCCAAACATGTCACAATTATGTTTTGTTTTGAGCTGCAGCTGTCCAATTGGGGCTATACACAGATTTTTTTTTTCATTCAATCCTATTCAATTCTGCGTGCAATTATTATAAAAGTACATCAAATAATTTTGAACAGAAATTACATCAAATTGGTCAAGTCAAATTATCTGAATCTTCCCATTTAGACAGGCTTTACTCTTTTTTTCAATTTACCTGCTAAACAAGGGTGGTCTTCAAATTTTTTAGCAAGGGTGTCTCTGTCCTAATGATTGCCTGGGTGGGCGTGGCTGGGTGGGCATGGCAATGCCACTCCCACTCAGTCACATGGCCCCTAGCCACACCTACCCAGGGTTTTGTTGCTTCTGGTGTTTTCTGTGGGAAATGGCTCTGTCTCTCTCTCTCATTTCTACTTTTCTCTCTTTTTCCATCCCCCTCTCTCTCTTCTTTCTTTTTCTTTCTTCCTTTCTTTCCCCCTTCTATTTCATTTCTTTCCCTTTCTCTCATTCTCTCCGGGACTTACCAACCATTCACAATGTAGGACCATTGAACTCAATGGGACATGTGTTCCCAGTCAGTGTCAGTTCAGTGACTCCTGTCTGGAAAATCCCGGGAGAGCCCCAAGTTGTGGGATTTGTTGTCTAGTTTGAAAATAAATAATCACCAGCCAAAACTTCCAAGAGAAAAAAATTATTCACTTTGCAAAGTGGGTAGACCACGCACACGCAGGTACACAGACACACCATAAATCATCAATACATTTGCCTTATATTCTCGAGTACCGTTACAGATTTACCTCCCACCTCTTCTTTATTGGCTTAGTAATGTTGTCACAACCTATCCAAACTGTCTTAAATGAATACATTATCTCCAGCCCTGATTACATCTCCCACTACTCTAATTCTATCTCCCCCTGCCCTTATTTACAAATTTCCTTTTATGGTCCTAGTTCCTGGGGGTTGTCTCTAGAATAACTATCATATCAGTAAATATTGGTTATAGCCAGTTTCTAGCTTAGCAAAGGCATCTAATCCTAGCCCCTACACACAATTCTTAAGCTTCAGCCTAGCTCATGAGATTAGAAACATATGCAATATATTTTCTTCACAGGCCAACATGTCTTTTTACAATTCTGTAAAAACAATATTACGCTATTTCCCACACTGACATCATTACGGTGGCTGGGTCCAAAATCATTGCCTAAACAATATTTCATTCAGACTTATATTAGTAAATCTGCTGCAGTTGGATTAAAGTTAAGCATTACTACAAAGTAATTATATATAGCTCTTTCATTTTATTATTTTATTTATTGACTTAGCTCCATCGTAAGATTATTAACTGGAGTAGAGTCCAATGATCAGGTCATAGATAATGCTAAAATCTCAGATCTTACATATTAATATTTTAAAGCTATTTCTCTCCATTCAGAACTGTTTCCTGTTTACTTTAGCCTGGAAATGTTAAGCAGTTATTGAAACATTCTGTTTTTAAAACTAGAACATTTTAGCAATGGTAAATAATTTTCTACTTAAATTTTAGTTTAAAAATCATAGTCTTGTTTTTCTTTACAGAAAGGGCAAAAGAAATGAAATCTCTTTTGTGATGAAAGTTCTGGATTGTTATTATGGTTTTTTTTTCAAAATTTCATGAAAACAAAAGGTCAGAGATGTCTTTCATTTGTCGATTTTTTAAAAAAAATGAATGGTTCTCAAAAGAAATGCTTGACAAAATTCAGGAAAGAAAAATTATTTTCTTTGAATACATCCTTAGATTTGAAACATGTTTTAACAGCATGAACAATCTGAGCAATCATCAAAATCATAAATTACAGTATTTTAATGCATAATGAATCAAATATCCTTATATCCTTATTCTGACATTATCAGAACAGGACAATATTAATCCTGGCATTACTACTATCTAACAAATTAGCCTAAACTTTAGTGTCTGTAACGTCACAAAAATTGAATTAACTCCACACTATGTACATATTAGCTATCTTAAAGCAAACCATAAAGAACTAAAAGGGTATCCCAATACATTATCTACTTACAGTACTTACCATAATGAAGATTTCATACAAGCTCTTTCCTTGTGATAATATTATAGAACTGTCCTTGTGTGTTCAATCACACTTGGCCAGTAAATAATTCTGTTCTATTTTATCTGAACTATTTCTTAAAAGCCAATGAGACCTTTGTGGTAATCTTAAACATAAACCTCAACAATTTTTACCCAAATCCTTATCAGTATTTAATACTGATATCTTCCCTAATCCTTCTGTCAGCACTCAATCCCAATGATGGCATAGAGCAAATGTTTGCCACTAATCGTAAAACCCTAATGTTAATTGTCTCACCAATTTTAACCATAAATCTGAAAATTTGAACTTAACCACAATTTCTAATGTTTTCCTTTTGCTTGTCCCAGGATTTAATCCCAACCATAACAAAAACCTAAGGAAAAGCAAAATCCTTAGGAAGGAAAACATTTACTTCAACCAATTAGTCAAGTAAGTAATCTGCTTGACTAGAGTAATCAGCCCTACACATTCACCAGTTTTCCTGCAAAATATCCTTCATTTGGCTTGTCCTCTCTTCACTCATTCTGGTCATAAATTCCAAGCTGTGCTGAAGGCATTTTCTTCTTTGTTTTAACCTGGCAACTTTAAAATGCAAAGACCAGATTGAGAATATGCTTGCTATTTTACCATTCTGCCTTGCATGCTTTTTACCTTAAGGCTGAAAGGACTTCATTTAAGGAGAGATCAGATGTAAATAGTGCTTGAATCACTCAATTTAATATTTATTCTCATCTCTATATTACCAGACTTGAAAACAAGGATTTTTTTCATGATATAAGTTTAGACAATATGCACTACAATTTCATCAAAATTAATATACTCAATTAATTATCACAAATCATTAATTCCTTTTGCAATTAATAGCACTAGCCTGGAAAAAATGTAGCATTAAGAAAAAGGGGGGGCAAGAGAAAATAAAATATCTATAAATTTGACCAGGATACATTCAATCTGACAGAATATGAAGGCTAAAAGCACAAATAATCAGCCTCAAAAATTGGCAACTTTTACAATATACATCAGAAATAAATAATCCCTTATGTTTTTTACAATGTGACTTAATTCAAAATTATTGTGCTTGAGATTTATATCAGTCTCCAAAACCTGACTGAACTTTAGCAAACAACTTCACAGTTACTAGATAATGATTTTATTTATTTATTTAGTGTATGGCACATGTTAGTCAGGAATCACTAAAGTGGTTGGTTGACTTTGTGAAAGGAATTTTTTGGGCAGCGTAATCTTTTACCCGCAGGACACCTGAATGTTGCTAGGCATTTGTAGAGGCTCCTTTCCTGTCTTGCACAGTTTATTTTCTCACGGGAATCAAACTGCCAAGTTACCAATCTTAGTGGTACCCAGGCCCAGCATCTTACCAAGTGAGCCCACCCATTAGATAATGAAAATCCTATAGTTGGATGGAATACAAGAAAAAACATGGGAAGAAATTTTAAAGATTTAAGGTATAGATTACTATAAATGATTTTGGAGTTAAACAAGGTATGAAATGTCTCCAGATCATTTAGCAAACAACATGTATGCCAATATTTGAAAATTTTATGTCTCTGTTCTTTCTTCACATCAACAGCAGAAAGCAATATGGTATATTCTTTTATCAAAGAAAAAAGAATACTGCACATGCCAAACATAATAGATGGCTCAAAAAGTTTTAAATTGATTTTATAATAGGACAAATAAAGGATATCACATTCAGGCAAAGATCTCAGCTACTTTGCAGTAAGACAGCATAGCCTGCAGATAGAAGGTTGGCTTGGTCAGTACTATAAGGCAACTCACTGCTGGGAGGAAGCATAGCAATTAAAGCCTAATCTCCTTCAGGAATATGTTCAAATCATTTGCACTCATTTTTATTTAATTAATTTGTCTATTCATAAAAATGCAAGAGCTTTTATTTTAGGCTATAGTAGCACATTTCCAATACTGCTAGTTAATATTTTGCAAGAAAATATTATGTATGACTTTTTAATTTTAAGCAAGGACAATTGCTACAGTCCAGTGAAATACAGGATCAAATATTCATTTTTCAAAAATCAATATTTAATTGAACCCACTTCTAAATTATTCAGTATCCAAACAAGGAAAAGTTTAAAAATCTTAAGGCTGACAGTTCCATTTCCAAACAACTTTTATGATTAGGAAAGTTCTTTAAAAGTTTTGTCAACATATATTTTCTACTTTTTGTTCCCTTATGAAGCTAGAAGACCAATAAAGGTGTCAGCTCTGGAATTTATCGCTGTTAAATCGTTGAAGAAAGTTTGTGGGGGGGGGAGGGTGTGATGTAATGGAATAACTCTTAGAGGGAAAAAAAGTTAGTTTGAAAGTTCAAGGTTATTAAGTATGTGCAGTTGGAAATTTCAGCTGCAGGGTAATTGGTTCACGTGATTAATGAGGTGTAGAAAAGTGGGTGGGGGTAGGTTGAATTTTGTGCAAAGTCTGGAAGTGACTTCAATGCTTAAATTTCACAGACGTTACCGGTACCTGTTTTAATAAAGAACCTTAAGATGATGCCTGTCTCGGAGTTAATGATTAATTCAGACAATTTCTGGAACCCTAGCAAAAGGAGAATATTTGTAGCTCAGGGGTGGAAATGAGAGATCTTGGTGCTCTCTGACTGTCGTTATTTTCTTGCAGAAGTTTCATTACCCAAACTAGATAGCACCATCAGTGCATTTGCTATAAGAGGGAGCTATTTGGAGCACAAAAATAAAACTGCTCAATCTGATTGCTTAGTATCTCTAATACTGCCTTTTATTATAGCCTTTTCTACCATCTTTATCACAAGATCACAAATACCAGAAAACTACCTATATCTAAAACAAAAATAATCCTATAAGTATGTTATAACACTGGGTCTGGAAGTTTATGCCACCTTTGCTAGGGGTATGCCCAGTATTTTCAAACTGAACCAGAAGCTCAGAAAAAGAAAGAGGAATAAATGTTACAGCTTTTATTCCATTGGAAGCCCAGACTTCATGGGATTTCTTACTATCTTTCTTACCCAATGTTAGAGTGTGGGTAAGAGAAAATGCAGGAGGCTCTGATCACTTAACTTCTTTATTTTGCTATTGCAGAACTGGGTTCGGCAGCCACGGCAGCTCCTTTTACAGCAGAGCTACTCGGAGCTTCAACCAGTGACAGCTGTTCCAATTCCCGCCGCTGTGGACCAACCAACCATAAGTGAGCATGCTAATACCTAACACCCCTGCCCACCTGGTTCGGTCCACCCAATCTTGTCTTTGCCTTCCATAATCATGTAAGTAGGCGGGGCTTTTGAGGGTGCAACTGGACCTGCACAGCTCAGTCGCTGGTTGGTCTTTGAACTGTTTGGGTGAATTTACCGTCTCTCCTGTTCTTCCCATTGGAACCTCCTGGAACCTTCTGGCTGGGTTGGCCATTTTGTCTGCACTAGAGGCTGCCCTTTCAATTTCTTCGTGGGCCTGTTCCTGCTTGGCTATGCTGCCTTGCTCTTGGGATTCAAGTATGTGCCTGCTTTTTTCATTCGGTGCTATTTTTAATTGTTGAGATTGTGTCTTGTTAGTTGTCAGGGCCTGTTCTGTGTTTTTTCTTGTTTGTCAGCATAAACTGGGTTCCCTGTTTGGAATATCCGGCATTTGCTGGACAAATCTACTGAATTGTCTGGGTTATATATTGGGTGTAGTCTGTCTAAGGGTGGAATCTCAGATTCCTAATGACGGCTTCTGTTGTGGTGGATTGCATGATGCTGACTTCCAGCCATTTAGAATGTTTGCCCCTTAACTGGCCCGGTGAAATTGATATATACCCTTGACCAAGGTCCCCTGAATGTTTCCCACTCATGGGTGGGTGCTATGGGAGGTGATGGTCTGGACTCCTGGCAGGCCTTGCAGGTTGCTACCCAGGTCTCTATTTGTTTATCCATCCCTGGCCACCACACATAGCTTCTTGCCAGGGATTTCATTTTTACGATCCCCGGGTGTCCCGCATGCAACATCCCCATTATATCATCCCTTATACTTTCAGGAATTATTACCCAGTCCCCCCATAGTACGCACCCTTTCAGTATTGATAATTCTTTTTGCCTGTTCCTAAATGGTTTAGTCTCTGGCTGTTTCTGTCTCAGGCCATTCCCTCACTACCCAGTTCAATATTTGCACCAGAGCTTTGTCCTTAGTGTTTGGTCTCGCAATGTCTGTCGCTGTCGCTGGTGCTTCCTGAAGTGTCTCTATCAGGAACATGGATGTGGCTGGCACTGGGTCCTTGTCCAGGTTGGTAGAGGGCATTGACTGAGTGCATTGGCATGGTCAATGTTTTTTCTGGATCTGTACATTAAGTTGTAATCATAGGCGGCTAGGAACTCAGTCCAGCATGTCATTCTGGGCGACAGGATATTTGGTATAGCTCTATCTCCTGCGATGATTCCCAGTAAAGGTTTGTGGTCAGTGACCAGGGTAAATTTTCTTCCACAAATGTATTCATGGAATCACTTGATTCCAGTGATTGTGTCTAGGGCTTTTTTGTCAAGTTGACTATAATTTCTTTCCGGTTTGGACAAAGTGTTTTAGTAAAATGCTATGAGGGCTTCTTTTCCATCTGGTAGTATCTGGCTGATGATTGTGCCGACCCCGAATGGTGATGCGTCGCAGGTTAGGATAAGGGGTAACATCTCGCTGTACTGGATTAGTACTCAGTCTGACGTGATTATATTTTTTATTTCTTGGAACAGTTTCTTCCTTTTGCCCCCAGGCCGCCTTCTTGTCAAGTAGTCTGTGGAGTGGCTCTGCCACTGTTGCCTTCTGTGGTAAAAATATATTGTGAAAGTTAATAAGACCAAGGAAGGCTTGCAAATTTGTTTGTTTTTTGGCTTTTAACTCGTTTTTAGTCTATTGGCCTGGGGGCTTCTTTGATTGCTTTAATTTTACTGTCTGTGGGGTGGATCCCTTCATTGTCTATTAGATAGCCCAGGAATTCTACCTTGTTGGCTGCCAGTTGGCATTTTTCCTTTTTTATTTTTAGCCCCACCTCTTTGAATCAGCTTAGGACTTCCCTTAGGCATTCTTGTACTTGTTCCTTGTCCTCTGCTGATATGAGGACATCGTTGAAGTAAGGCACCACCCCTTTAATCCCTTGTAATAGGCATTCCATGAGGCTCTGGAATAGTCCTGGGGCAACGCTGACCCCCAAATTGCAGGCACTTACATTTGAAAGCCCCTCAGTGTGTTACGATTGTCTGGGCTTCTGCTGTCTCAGCATCCACCAGCTGGTAGGCTTGTGCAAGATCAAGTTTTGCAAAGATCTTCCCCTGCCCCAGGGAATTTAAAAGGTGTTGTACCACTGGGATGGGATACGCACTCTGTTGTAGGGCGCAGTTCAGAGTGGCCTTATAGTCAGCACAGAAGTGTACTGACCCATCTGGCTCTATAGGTGTGACTATAGGTGTTTCCCATTTTGTATGGTCTATGGATTCTAGGATTCCTTGGGTGATGAGCTTGTTTAACTGCTCATCTATTTTGTGCTTGAGCGTGAATGGGACTCACCTCGCTTTTAGTCTGATTGGGGCTATGGTTCGGTCTAGGTTAAAAGAAATAAGGGGACCCCAAATACTTGCCCAATTTTCCATCGAACATGTCACAGAATTCCTCCATCGGGTTGTCTTCCCATTTACTTTCGATGGTGATGTGGATTCCAGTGACTTTGATCCCCAATGGCTTGAACCACTCAAGTCCAAGAAGGCTTGGCCGGTCCAGGTCGACCACTATTAAGGGTAGGATTCCAGAGTATTCTTGAAAATCACTCAGAATTTCACTCAGAACCCCCTGTAATAAATTATTCTTCAAACCTAGAGATTTATATCCTTCAATTACTTTGTACTGTAGAATTGTGTCATTATTATTGCATTAAAACAATTGGGGTCCCAAGACCACTAATGGCCCTCTCTCGAAAGATTTTGGGGTGAACAGTTGCAATTTTGCAATGAAAACATTATTATTTTCATGTGATAATTGAGAAATAATGAAATGTAATGTAGAATGTTGCTTCCTGTATGTCACATAAGTAGTGATGTTGACTGAATTTCAATAATTTAAATTTAAATAAAATGTTTTTGTCTGTCAGTTTTTTGAAACATGATCTTCAGCACACACCATAAAAGCACTCAGTCAAAAAAAAAAAAAAAAANCAGTAAAAAAAAAAAAAAAAAAGGACAGGGGAATTTGGAATCAGAACCTTGGTATTTGCTCATTGATTTCTGATTACAAGTAGATGCTCACTCACCAATTTCTACCTCTCATTTATCTTTATCAGGTGAATCTCCAAATCCTATTATCTCGACAGTCAATACACAAATCATTTGCGTGATGTTATTGATTTATAATGAACAATTATATTAATGTTACACTGACTTCTCTGTAGTATTATTTTCTATTCATTATAGAGCCTCTCACCCTATCCCTGCTTTATAATAATTTACTGATAAATTATTTCTTCTTCTTTTTTTAGTAATGAGGACCAAGGGATAGAGATAACTAGAAATATGAAACTGGGGAAACAATAAACTTACTTCATTATGCCCTGAATTTTTGGCATAAGTACTTGGGTTAGGAAAAAAGCAGTAAGCAAATTCCTTTTGTGTCATGTTAAGATAAAATACAAGCATTTCTACAAAAAGTGTTATAGCAGTTGGTATCTTCATTAATAGCAAATATGCTAGAGCCATATTTGTTTAGGATGAATTCCAAATAAATTGCTAATAATTTCCAAATAAATTGTGCTACTTTGGCTTGGTTTGATATTTTTAGAGTCATTGTTCAGCCTTTCCATTATCATAGAGGAGAAACACCACATGAAGGAGTCTAGGTAATTGGTACTCAAAGTCATATCATATCAATGTCATATCATACTGATTAAATTCAAACTATTTTACGTTAGTGTTTTATTAAAGAAACCTGTTGTGGTTTGCTGGCAGCCTGTGCAGGTGGCAGCAGAATCAGACAATGGGGAAGAGCAAGGACCAGTCTGGGAGTCAGGGAGGACTTGGACAAGAGTCTTACATCCAATACAGAGATAGGACTAGGACCATCTGGGAGTTATATCCTGACTCTGGAGCTTCCAGAATCTGGCAGCAGTGAGGCAGAGAAACAAGGGGAGCCTGTTACAGTGCATGTGTGCTCAGAGCTGCCAGAAGGCAAGAACAGCTAAGACAAAAGGGGGGACTCAGTAGTAAGGCTTGGAGGTGATTGCCCCTCCTATAAGGTATAAAGGAAGTGCAGAGGTAGGAAAACCTTTGCAAAAAGCAATGTCATTCGTCTGATCGGTTTGCACTCTGAAAGCTCCGTTCTCTGGTTTTGGAAAGTCTAATTGGGACTTTAGTCATTGGCAGCACTTCAAGTAAGATAAGATGCATTCTTATCAGACGTCTTACAAAGAACTTTGACAGACGTCCCTGGGACTACTTATAACCAGTTAAGACTCATTCCAGGCAGTGAATGATGATAATTTATAGCCATTGAACTAAAATAAAAGAGTTTTGGATTTTATATGTGTTTGTTGGATTTTATATGTGTTTGTTCTCAGGAAGCCTTGGTCAGAACAGCACCTGTCCAAAACACACTTTTGGTCTCCAGTGTATTGTATGCTATCATGCGTGTATAGTATTTTATTGATAAGAGCTTTTCTGTCAGCAAAGTTTCTATTTTGAATGTTGAGGAAACTGAAGACTACAAAGCAGCCTCTTCAACAAAATGTTATCTAAATGTGTTGGACAACAAATCTCATCTTTCACAAGCTGGCTGAAAATATTGGAGGTTCTAAACCGGGGTGTCAAACTTGCAGCCCACGGCCTGGATGTGTCAAGCTCTGGCCACACCCACACCTGGTTTAGCAAAGGGGGAAAAATTATGATACATCATGTGACGATGCTACGATGCGAGTTTGACACCCCTGTTCTAGACCAACATATCTGAAGTACCAGGTACCATGCCCAGCTTGGACACAAAAGATTCAGATGTCAAGGAATCTGTTCTTGATGCATCATATGAAATCAGGCTTAGGAAGTAGCCAGCAATCAAGCATCTGAGACTGGTTTTGCCAGCACTATCTGGAACAGCTGGACTCAGATTTTGATGAAAAGGAAATCTAGACAACCACCTAGTTCCTGAGCACACCACTTTCTGTACCAAGCCCAGCAATTGTATTGAACTATCAGGTGATGACAAAATAGAAGAGCGTTACTACTCGACCAGTAATCCTTCTGAAACTCACTCTAAACCCTGAGGCAGCTGGCATGACCAACTAGACCATTGGACGATGACTTGTCATTGTTATTGATATGCACTTTCTTCCAAAAAGAGAGGTAAAAAGGTAAGAAGTTCAAAGAATGAAATATATAAATCAGAGTATGGACCTACAAAAAAGTAAGGATAGTTTGCAAAAATATAAAGATGTGGAGAACCTCAGTGAAACACATTGACATTTAGCTAAATTTATTTATTTTTATTACCTCCTGCCTTGAATTATTTTGTTATTTCTTATGCCTTTTCACTCTGCATAATATTGATTACTCCAAAATGAAACAGTATGATCAGTATGTATATAGCACTGTCAAGTCTTAACGGTAAGTCATTTATTGATATAGCAGAGATGTTACTTGCGCATGGCAGATGGGTCATGCTTTTTATATAAATATGTGCCTTCTACAGGAGCATTAAAATTAGTAGTCATCTTGTTATAAGCAAGCATCCTTTGAAAAAAAATATCTTTGTTTTCCCTCTGCATATATTCCATTATCCTTTAGATAAAGAGATAATGATGACCAAAAATATCAAGTCAAACTGGACGTAAATAAAATCTTTTTAATGCCATATATATAACTGTGGGATTGTATTCCATTATGAAGCAAATCTGAACTAGCAAAGAAAGATTGCCGGTTCTAATCTGCACTCCACCCAACCAAAATATTTTTTAAAGATACTTTATTAAAATAAATAAGTAGGAATCTGGCATGCTGCAAAGTAAAGCATCGGTCTCTAGTATCACATTTACCTGCAACTATGTTTTTAGTACTCAAAAGGTCCCACTAGAATGACTGTAAGCAATCTACAAAGCTACTGTAGTTCACCTTCTGGTAAATCAATAATTTGTGACGATATGTGCAATTGCGATTTCTAAATTCCAGATGTGCTCCCAGTCTAAAAAATACAGCCTATTTCTATCTCAGTAGGACATGTCAACCCAATCATTGGGTTGTCATTTGTCAATCCTAGTTTATAAACTTCATCAATTGTGGCTTAGTCAACAAACCATTGTATGGAAAATGTGTAGATCCAGCTACTTGCATCCCAATAAACAGAGTGAAATGTAGAAATAATTCCAGGGTGACAAAGGTTGAAGATCACCTGATCTGTGAAAGAAGATAAGACTCTCTTATCTTCTGGAAGACTGGAAGACTCTCTTAACCCAATCTTCCTAAGAGATTTGCCAGTGTGGGTAAACAGAAATAGTATTGCATAGTGTTCTGACCCAGCTCTCCAAACATGACAAATTGCAGGCTAACAAGTCTGGACAGCTGGAAGATGAATAGTTGTTTGCTACTTATTCATCTCCACCCTCTACCTTTTATCCCCAGAGCTTAAAGTAGGGCCTTGTTAGCAGCAATGACTCTTCCTTCCCCAGGATCAGCCCACAGCTTTCTACTGCTCTCTCCTTCTTTGCCTTCTGCACAACGGCTGTTACTCTTCTTCTTCAACTACCTTCAGACCTGGGGACTGTTGATTCTCCGAGGGCTGATGGATGGCTCAGGCTTCACCTCTCTCTCTCTCTGCCAGCTCCATTCCCTCTTCCCACTCCAAGCTCCCAGGTTGCCCTGATATTGACCCTGACTCCCACCTCCTCCTCCTCCTCCTCCTCCTCCTCTGATTCGGCTGGTGGAGGGACCAGCAGTTGACAGGCCACAATGCATAGGAGATAAATGCAAAATATAAATCTAATGAATAAAATCTATTTAAAGTCCAAATAATTTTGTTATATAGTCTAAGGCCCACATATTTCTGATGCTCTTTCAACTTCCTGATTCTCACTCACTGATTTCTTTTCATATCATATTGTTGAATGTTCCTCATTTCCAAGTAATGAGAATTTATGAGAGCTTCAGTGTTACTGAGTGTACTTTAATGAAAAATTATAAGAGCTTCAATGCTGTTGTGTTAGGTTTTCTTTTGCCAAACCACTGAAAACAGTGGAATTTCATACACTTCATTTATAATTTCACTATAAATGGGTCCTGACTGAAATTAACTCTTCCAGTAAAATTCACAATTGGTAATGTCTCAAGAGGGACTCATTTTTTCCAGCTGCACAAACCACCTGGAGTGAAGCAATTCCTATAAAATGCCATGAACTAATATAGTGCTGCTTGGAATTGTATTTTCTTCCTAGTTTATATTTATAAAAGTACACAGATGACATCCTGTGGTCAAGTAGAAATAATGATCAGACCACAAAGGCACCATATATATCTAAGTAACCCCCTTTCTTTAAGTAAGACTACAAAAATAGAATACTAAAAAAAAGCTTGAAATCTTTCCTTGAATAACAACAGTTTAGAAATTATTTATATACTCTGAATTAACCTAGGGGGTCATAGCAAATAAATCACTTTGTGAGTTACAGAAAATATGGCTTTAAAAACTATTCATATTGCAGTGTTGATCAAAGGCCCTGAAATGGCACTGGTATTAAATCCTGAAAGTTGCTTTTGGAAAACTCTTTGTTATAGTAATGGTGTATATTATCATTTCTTATGACATCAAAACAAGTCGACAATTCATAATTAAAGGGGACATATAACCATATGCATATTTGGCAGTCCTCTTTTTATCCTTCTAGGTTTCATTTGCTCCAACGTGGTTTATAAGAAGCCAAGTCTACATTTTTAAGTTCAACTGATATTCAATTGATGAGAGATTAATACAATATCATTCCTAAAGAATTCACAAATTCACAACATTGTGGTAAGAATAAAACTGGCAAAGGAGGACTATGTATTCTGTCTTGCAGAGAGCAAGATGCCATAAAAATAGTAATTATTCAACATGTTGCATAACATTTAAACATCTGTGGATATATTTAATACTGCCCTGTATAGACTCACTGAAATCAATGGCACTAGATAAAATGAGGCCCTACTGATTTTAATGGGTTTGGTGAAGTGTCATGCAGAAAAACAGCATGATGTAGTAGTTAAAATGTTGCAGAAGTAACAAGGAGACATGGGTTCTAGTCATCCTCTGGTCATAGGTCAGCTGAGAAATCTTGGGCCAGTCACTCCCTCAGAACTTCAAGTACTAAAGGCCCGGTCCCACTGCACTTGGGGATGCAATAAGGATGTAAAATGTTTAAAAAAGCTTGCCATCCGTTGGAAAATGCTATGCATCAGTTGTGTACTCACTGCATATGCTCTATCCATCGAGCATCCATCCACTGCGATTTCATCTGCACAAAAAGTTTTGAGCTGCACAAAATTTTTTGAACGGATGAACTTTCCGCCGCGTATGATGTACATCCGCAACATATATGGGCAACAAACGTTCTACATCCGTTGTCATCTGTTACATGTCCGATGTATCCTCTCGGCATCCTCTGGCCATCCCCTCAACTCACATCCGCTGCAGCTGAAAACGGAAAGAGGGAGGAAACAATACAATCTGAACAGGTTTTGGTTCTGGTGATTAATGAGCGCAGCTATATATGGACTGTTTCATCATCCTGGGGAGAATGATGAGCTTGAGACCAAGACAAGGGTGATGAGGTCTATACACCACAGCTGCTGGACTCATACTGAGATCCAGATGATTCCCCCCCTTTTTAAGAAAATATAGGTTTTCCGCTAGTGTCCTTCTACATACTCCTAGACATACTCCAGACATCCTAAATATACAAAATACATCCCAGATACAAACGTTTTGTCCATTTTTAATCCTTTATATACGAGATGCATACGCTTACATCTTTTCTATTTCCATGCTACTTAACGCTGTGTAGACGTTCCATGTACCTTT
>BHFT01031003.1:0-22718 GCA_004320025.1 Laticauda laticaudata
CTTTCCTCCCCCGTAAGCCACGCAACTCATGTTGCTCCCTTCTCCATTCCTCCTTGCATGCCCTAGGATGAAGAGGGGGTGGGCCTTAGTCTTCCTCTAAACTCCCTCTCCCTTATTCTACCTCCTCACTCCTCTGTCCAGCCAGACTTTGTCCTTCTCCAGTTTCTTCCACAGCCAATGGAGCCACACTCCGACTCCTTGTCAGCAGCTCAGCCTCCCCCTCTGAATCAGATTCCGAGAGGGGCATGACAACACGATCCCAGGTTACAGGGAAAGAACAGCTGGATCCTGCACGTTGCAAGGTTTAGTCTCTATCCACTCACCATTTGCTGTGACCCAGGATGCAACCTCCTTTGTTGGTTTGGGAATTCCCACCAGCCAGCAAACACACTTGCCCTAGATCAGGGGTGTGAAACTGGTAGCCTGCAGGCCGGATGCATCATGTGCAGGCCAGGCCCACCCTAGTTGCGTGAATGGGAAAAATGTTGCGAAACATCACATGACAGCAACATGTTTGACACATGCCCTAGATGATCTAGTTCTAGTAGATAATCCTGTGGATAGCCAGGTGCCAAGCCACAAAGGATCTAGGGATTTAAAAAAAAAGACAAGCTCCTCAAATTGAACCTGGAAAGCTGCTGTAAAAATTGTCTGTAGAGATTCTCTCTCCTCCAAGTCATGGTTGTCCCAAAGGTGCTTTTTTTTTCCAGGAGGCAACTGGATTTTCTGGTTTTTCCTTTCAAAGACGTTTTGCTTCTCATCCAAAAAGCTTCCTCAGTTCTGACTGGACGGTGGGGAATGGAAGGATTTATACCCCTTGCAGACAGCTGGTAAATTACTGCAAGGAATATCAATCCTTCCACTTCCCACTGTCCAGTCAGAACTGGAGCTTCTTGGATGAGAAGCAAAACGTCTTTGAAAGAAAAAAACCCCCAGAAAGTCCAGTTTGCCTCCTGAAAAAAAAATGTACTTTTGGGACTGATGTGCAAATTGTTCTCAGCAGCCAGGTGGATGGTTTCTACGATTCCTGGTGGGAAATTACAAAGCCCCCTGGATGACAGCCCACTCAGGCAAGAAAGGAGGAGCAGCGAGCCCACTTCACCTCCCTTATCCCCACCAAAGGTCTCACTCCAAAGGTGGACACACTACCCCATGCTAAGGTTTATTTGTCTCCCCCCTTCAGCACCTCAAATGTCCATGCAGAGTCAGAGAGTCAGACATTTAATAGCTTCTCATCATCATTGCTGGCACTTGTATGTCACAGAGGACCTCATGGGGTTGGCCCCTAGCAAGAGACCTACTGAACTCAGGAGCTGACCCTGGAAAAACCAGGGAATTTCCCAAACATCCTTTAGGAACCACTCGCCCATTGCTGCATTCTGGACCAGCTGTGGCTTCCAAGTGGTCTCCGAGGGCAGCCCCATGTACAGGGCATTGTGACAGTCCACATGCACATGGCAACTAAGCTATGAAGGATGGCAAGAAGATGCTCTAAGCAGGAAGACCCCGAACTGCAAAAAAACAGGGTTAGGTTCATGGTTGCTAAAATGTCATGCTCCCATTGGAAGCCTGACTCTGCGCAGGAAGATGAGTGGGAACTGGAGCACAGAGAGATGAGGGGGCAGCTTCATTGCTTCAGAGGAAAATGGGCAGAAGCAGGCCCAGTCAGGCCAGGGCCTTTCAGGATTGGGACGGCTCATAGGCAGGGAGGAAGGGGAGCAGGATGACCAAGAGAGGCTAAGCAGCACAGGCTGACCAGGCTACTCGGGAGGAGAGCACCCCACCCCTCTCCACAAAGCACACCTGGGAACTGAGGCTTAAGGAGAAGCTGGAGGGAGGGGCATTTTTTGGGAGCAAATGCTGAATTCCTGGAGTGTTGAACTTTCCTGGACTCCTTGAATTCTTTTTGGATTTCTTGCTTTGCAGCTATGGTGCTCACAGTGTTGAGCTGGACTATTTGCAGCCAGAGGCTGCTTGAGCTTTGAGTGTGTGTGTCATCACTTTGCTCTGGGACTTGCCAGAAACGTGAGAGCGTTTGGGGAAATTTGGAGCAATAAAGCGGCGGTCTGAATTGCCATCTGCCTGTGTTACCTCTGTGCCGTGCCCCGGATCATTACATAAGGTGGCCATCCAGTCCTAAGCTACCAGACTGGATGCCACGTGAGGGCAGGTTGAAGCCTTCAAGGATGATGGGCCTTGGGGATTGCACTGCCAACACAGCAACGGAGTCAGGTGGCATAAGCAGGGATGTTGCTGCAGAACAAAGCTCTTGGCTCCCTGGAGTCCATGGCTTCAACCACAGGATCTCAAAGGTGTTTATCTCCAGTGCAGGTGTCTCTGAAAACCATTCAGGCTTCTTGGAGACTGACTGCTACCCTGCTTCCCCAGCCTGGGTTTGGTGCTCCCAAGGGGAGTTTCCTTCTGAGAGGGCAGCACCACCATCTGGGCCCACCCAACAAAAGGTGGGAGCCAGGGGTCCCAAGCATCTGGTTACCTGAAATTAAAGCCGGGGAGCAGGAGGATGGAACTGGTTTCAGATACTGATTCTACTTTCCTGTGAGTGGTTCCCACATCTGCCTCAACAGCTGTATATAGACAGAAAGCAGTAACCCAAGGCACCACTCTCCCCCTCCTCCAGGGGCAGGCAATTAATCTCCCCAAGAAACTGGGGGTTGTTATGGAAGGCCCCAACATCGCCAGCTCTCTGGCCCCCACAACAGGTGCCACTTGAATCACAATTACATGACCACAGGGATACTGCATGGCCATAAGAACAAGGACCAGTTGTAAGTCACTTTTTAAAATGTTGTCCTGGAGTCTGGGAAGGCTCTGATGAGAGCTCTATGTCGGAGGAAGAGATGGGGCCAGGGCCGTCTGACAGTTATCAGCTGCCTTTGGAGTCAGCCATCAGTGAGGCAGAGGAGCAGCTGGAGCCTGTTCCCAGTGTGCGCATGTGCAGAGTTGCCAGAAGAAGGGAACAGCTGAGGAACAAAGGCCAACTTAGGAGTAAAGCCACAGGTGGACGGTGAATGACCCCTTCCCTATCGGATAAAAGAGGAGCAAAGGGGGAGTGGGACTTTGCAGGAGACAATTAGTTCCTTCCAGCATGCTTGCCAAATATTGCGGCGTCTGAAAGATATTGGCCTGGCACTTCTCCAAGCCTGAAAAGGTCAGTAATTGGGAACTATCTTGAAAGACGATTGCCTGGGACTTTGTTGGGAGAGGAAATTCATTGTAAGTTAAATAAAAGGGGTTTATCGGGGTGAGGACTTGGCTTCATGCTGTTGCGGAAGCCTCGGCCAGAACAACCAGGAGCTGATCCTAAACGTTTGTGTGAATCATATTTTATCCGATGAGTTGTAAAAATTGTAAACAAGATATGATAGGCTAAACTTGGCAAGAAGTACACTCTAGGCGTGGATGAAATTCAAGTTCAATCGGGCAGCACTTTCTTGAAAAAACTTCATTCCAACAAGCCCACCATACAAACAGACATTCAATTTCTTCCTTGTCAATGGATTGGGTGTTTGCCAAATGGAGATGAGTGGTATAAAATCATTAAATTCAAATTCTGGTACCCATGGGATAGTGGCCACACCTGAAGAGCAGAGTTTGGGTTCCTTTACCTGTAAGGATGTTCTTGAAGGCTTCTTCTACATTTGTTGAGTCGAGTGCTGAAGTTTCAATGAACGAGAGATTGTTTTTTTCTGCAAGGTGAAAAGTGAAAAATATCATTTTAATCTTATTGGCTACTTTGTGCACAGAGGAGCACTCAAAGTTGGGAAGGCCGATTTCATGTTTCACAGGATTTTCCCCTAAAAGATTAGTTAACTGAATGGAAAATTAATACTAGTCTGGATTATACATAACCAATATGATCAGCTGGAGTTAGCATCTGGTCCAGTGCCTCTCTCCCAATCCAGGAGAGGATCAGACCATTCTATTCCTTCAGTGTTAAATGAAGAAGAATTGCTATGGCATCCAAAATTGATATTTGTAACTAGCTTTAACTATGAACAACAAAACAAAGTTTCATCCTGTTTTCAAACTGACTTAGTTTTGCTAACTAAAGCAAAGAAGAACCAAAGTTTAGTTCAAGTGAAACTGCAACAGGAGAAGCACTTTTATTTATTAAACACGGCTGTCCAACTCACACACAAGCAACTCCAGGTGGCCTATAATGTTTTCAAATCTTACCGCACAAAAATCCATAAAACCCACCTCCATTTTAGCCCATGGGGCTCAGTGCGATTTGACACAGTAACGCTCAATCAGCTTTCCACCCTCTGCCCTCGGATTCATAATGTAAACTACAATTATAGTAAGTCTCAACCACCAGGGCATAAAGATCGAGGTTGAACTTGAGGCAAGAGTGTCTAACTCTCTGTCCCACAGTGGCCATTGTAACTTTGAGAGATTGCAGAGTGTTTTATGTCATCTCCTGACAAGGATCGACACAAAAGCGTATTAATTCTAAGATATATTTTTTTTGTGTAAGTGAGAGCATATGCACCAAAGACAAATTCCTTGTATGTCCAATCACCCTTGGCCAATAAAGAATTCTATTCTATTCAATATATTAAGGCTCAGCAAGTTCAGAACAGTATTCTGTTTATGCTCAAGAGCACAGGGGTGCCTTTGGCTTCTCCAACTTCCTGCTTAGAGCCTCTTCTCATGATAACTCGTAGCTTAGCTGCCTTGTGCATGTGTACTGTTATGATGGCTTGTATGTGGGGCTGCTCTCCAAGACCTCTTGGAAGCTATAGCTGGTCCAGAATACAGCAATGGGCCAAAGGGTGCTTAGGGAATTCCCTGGTTTTCTAGGGGTAGCGTGGTGCAATGGCTCCTGAACAGTGGATGCCCTTGTTTCTGAGAGGTCGCTTGCTAGGGACATATTCTAGACTTTACTGAAGCAAATGCACTTTGGATGCTTCAGAATCCTTGCAATACTTCAGCAATTTGCACAAAGCTTTTGTATGGCATGCAAGGTGTGTGTGGGTTTTTTTCTCCCTTCCAGAGATTCCAAAAAAATCTCTCCCGTTTTTCGAGAGCAACCTGTCCTTCTTTGACATTATGTTGATTATTATTATTATAAGATTATTATATGCCCAAAAATGGAAGGACACTTCGATTCCTACCCTGGACAAAGGATTGTAGAAGTTAATGGAGTTGGTTGAAATGGCAAAAATTGACTTATTTTGATTAAGGAAAAGAATAGAACTACTTTTGTTTCCACATGGAGACAAAATTTCTGAACTTTGTGCTTGAAGCGGAAACTTTGATTTTGGGTTTTACCAATTAGATTGACAGATCTCTACAGAAATGGCTTGTTCATGTTATTATGGGAAAACAAAAAGTTGTGGCTTGATGTTAATGCCTTTATTTTACTGCAAAAGAGAGTTGGAAGTCAATGTTTCTTTTTCTTTTTTCCAATCTTTCCTCGCTTTCCTATTTACTTTCGTATTTTGTATCTTATTTTCTCTTACAAAATCAATAAAAAATATGTTAAAATTGCTAAATGTCTAAAGAAGTCAACGGGCCAAACCTGCGAAAGCCCGGGCCTCGTCCGTTGGTACCGCTCTCAGGTGACGCAAGTCACTCTTGTTTCCCACCAACATGATGACAATGTTGTTGTCGGCGTGATCCCGCAGCTCCTTCAGCCAACGCTCCACATTCTCGTACGTCAGGTGCTTGGCAATGTCATAAACCAGAAGGGCCCCGACGGCACCACGGTAGTAGCTGAAATTGTTTTTAAAGAGTTATTACGCAAACTGAAAGCCAAACACTATCACACAACCTCTTGGCCACAGCGCAAGCTACTGAGAGGCCAAATTCACAAGCTCGTAAGAGGATGTCCAGGTAAACCTCCACTCACAACCCTTTTGTTTAGGGACGCTTCAAAGTTATAATGACGCTGGGAAAAAAAGCAACTTGTGACCAGTTTTCACACTTACAACCACTGCAGCATCCGCAGGGTCACATGATCAAAATTCGAACGCTTGGAAAGTGGCATGGATTTATGAAAGTTTTCCTGGGGTGAGGCATTCATTTTTGTGACCTTCTAACGCGCAAAATCCACAGGGAAGCCAGATGCCCTTTAATAACCGTGTTAATAACTTAACTGAAGTGATTCACTTAACAGCTGTGGCAAGGAAGGATGTAAAATGAGGCAAAGGGCACTTAACAATTGTCTCGCTTCACCAATGGAAATTTTGGGCTCTGTTATGGCCATACAATGAGGAGAGTAATGACCTTAACACCCCACCCATCCACCCATTAGCCACCTACTAGCCATCCCCAGCTGCCTTTCAAGCCTTACGCAGAGGTGATGGCACGATAGCGCTCCTGGCCTGCCGTGTCCCAGATCTGGGCCTTTATCGTCTTCCCATCCACCTGGATGCTTCTGGTGGCAAACTCCACCCCAATGGTGCTTTTGCTCTCCAGGTTGAACTCATTCCGTGTGAAACGGGATAAGAGGTTACTCTTTCCCACGCCGGAGTCTCCGATCAGCACCACTGCCAGGGCAGGAGAAGACAACACTCCATCAGTATTCATTCATCCATCACCTGGAAATGTGAGGGAGGGAGGGAGGGAGGGAGGGAGGGCAGGCAAAGGGTGCTGTTGGCAAATCGCACANAGGGAGGGAGGGAGGGAGGGAGGGAGGGAGGGCAGGCAAAGGGTGCTGTTGGCAAATCGCACACAAAATGACAATGTGGTTAAGAGGAAGCCTTCAAACTGTTGTTGAATGTCCTGCTTTTCTGCTCCTTCCTCTCCCTTTCAATGGCTGATTGTTACCTTTTCTATTCTACTTCTCCTCCATGCCATCCCAAATTTCCTTCAGTCAAGTTCAATTACTAGGGACTTCCAGGAGATTCCATTTCCTGTTCTTGGCACCAGTAGAGAAGTTATTTGTTATATGCCTTTTTCCAAGATGCTTCAACTTTCTATTGTTCTCCATTTCTTAGTGGTCTCTCAACCAAATACTAATCAGATCCACTTAAGCATCAATGCAAATGTGTTAAAATATTATCCCCCTTTATTATTTTCATAAATAACAATGGAGAACATACCAAATACTCTTTCCTCCTTTTGAGAGAGAGAACAACTAGCCCAAAGTTACCCAGCCAGCTTTCAAGGCTAAAGCAGAACTAGAACACACCCTCTCCTAGTTTCTAGCCTGGTGCTTTAACTGGACCCAACTGGTACTCCTTGCATTACACTGGCAACAGTCTGTACAGAAATCCCAGCCTGCCATACAATTATGCCTCCCGCATCCACTTATTAACTTAGCGGGTAAAAAGATTCATCTTCTCTGATTTTCCTTTAGTTTCCAACTGTGACTTTCTGTGCCCCTTCTCACATTCTACTTGCTTTCTGCAAGTTTGCAGAGATTTGTTTTTTCTTTGAAGACATTTCACTTCTCATCCAAGAACCTTTTTCAGCTCTGACAGGATAGTGGGGAATCAAAGGAATCTATATTCCTTGCAGACACTGATCATTTGCATTATTTGAGGACACTTGGAGGTTAACTTGTGTCCTGGGGTTACCTGAGTAGTCATTTGCTTTCTGCAGTGGCTTTCCACAGCTTAAACAAATAACCCTAAAGAGAAGTAAGGAGCAACATCCATTCTCCCCCACCCTCCATCAGAACTGATGAAGCTTCTTAGATGAGAAGTGGAAAACAACAACTTTGAGACATGGGAGTAGGCCGCTCTTCATTTGTAGACAACTTTCCACAGGAATCAGCAAATATGCCTAAAACACTGGACTCCACAGGTCTGTAGGAGTGGGTTGTTTTTATTTGCTGAATTTCATTTCTAGCTTAAGTCACCTCTTCATGCTAACAAGATCAGAGAACCAAAGCCTAAATTTGGAGTCTAAGATCCATCTATTCTCTAGGCCAGTTCTATGATGCTAATTGCAACTCAATTTGAGATACATTTGCAACTCAGGGTTGAAATGAGGGTCCTTGGTGCTCTCTGAGCTTGGCCGTTCTCTTGCAGACATATCATTAGTTCATTAGACCTAGTTAGTCTTGTAGACCTAGTCAACAAGAAAACAAGCAAGCTCAGAGAGCACCAAGGACCCCTTAACTCAAATGTGATTGGATTATTACTGCAACCCAATGCTGGTAGCCTCTGGATCACAAAACCCCCAAATACGCCCACAGGAAATAATCAGCTTTCTTTCTCTGACCACCTCTTCTTTTAAGCCCAGCCAGCACTAATGTGAGCATCACATAAGCTTATCAATGGCTCTGTTGTTACACATCAAGGGATACACACATACACACACACACACACCCAGCCAAGAAAGCAAGGGGACAACAAAGATCTATAGAAAGTGTCCATTTTTTGACTGAGAAGACTCTTGAAATACAGAACAAGAGTTGGAGATCTTCTAGTCCATGCTTAAGACCATTCCAGACAAACAGCTGTCCAGTCTTTTCTAAAAAGTGATGGAAACTCATGATTTCTGGAAGCAAGTCCTTCCACTGATTAAAGAAGAGGGATTGCCCAGTATTATTATATATAATTATTAAATTATAGGCTGTCCATCTCCCTATCAAGACACTCTGAGTGGCTTCCAACATCGTAAAATAGCAGTATAACACCACCCAAACATTAAAAAAACATTAAGAACACAGGTGGTTAAACATTAAAACATTAAAAGGAAGATTGACTGCCAAAGGGGAGCACAGGAGGCACAACGCCAGAAGTCCACCCATCTTCTGAAATGTAATAATACTAATAATTGCCTATGGAGATTCTCAGTCATCCAGGTCATGGTTGTCCCAAAGGTGCTTTTTCAAGAGGCAACTGGACTTTCTTTGTTTTTCTTTCAAGACATTTTGCTTCTTCGGCTTTGACAGGATGAGAAGCAAACATCTTCAAAGAAAAATCAGAAAGTGCAGCTGCCTCTTGAAAAAACACCATTGGGACAATACCAATAATTTTAACAATTTATACTTTTGCAGTATTTTATTCAAATTATGTAGGCATGCTGCATAGTTTTATCCTTCTGAACACCCTAAGTCGCCCAGAGTTACAGAGTTATTTTACCCTGTGGCAAGATGGGTGACTAACAAATGTAATAAAATAAATAATAATTCATTACATTCATTATTGCTACAGATTCCCTGGTGGGTTTGACCCCCGTCTGATGCGCCAAAACCCAAAGGAAGACTCTCCTGAACATCCCCATTGGCTTCTCAAATCCAATGATTAACAATGTATACTTTTGCAGTACTTTATTCCAATTATAGATATATTTTTGCATACTTTTATCCTTTTGAACCGCCCAGAGTTACGTTAAGCCGGGGTTAAAAATGGAATAAAATGAATTATAATGAAATAATAATTCATCAGATTCATTACTGCCACCTCTTCCCAGCGACCCTGGGAGGGTTTGATCCCCACCACCACCTATCAAACCCAAAGGAAAAAGCAACAACCCCCCCGCCCCGCCCCTTATTTTTAAGCAGGGCTGGCTTGAAATGGTGCTCTGCCCATTTTCTCCATTATTTTTTTGTTATTTTAGTCATCATTCACTCAAGTTTTATTTATTTATATATAAACATTTTGAATACAGTGTATTATCCAGGCATCCCATTTTACAAACAAAAAGAAAAAACATATATACTGATAGCAATAGTAGTAGTACAACAGAATGATTGTAACTATATTTATAATTATATTAACTTATTTGTAATCCTATTGGTCATTTAGTATTTAGTTAACTTATACATAACAATGCCCTTTCTTCATCTAATTTCTGCCCAGTCCAATCTTTTCCAAATTATATCTTCATCAGATGGGGTGTTCTTTTTTTTCCAATATTGTGGAAATACAATTCTCGCTGCCGTCACTACACGTAATATTAAATATATATATATAGTTCCTTTATCGTAGCTTTCTGGTATTACACCTGTCAAAAATATCTCTGGTTTCAAAATCCATGCCGCTTAAATCGTCTTTTCCAACCATGTACATATTTTCATCCAGTAATGCTCTTGCTTTCATACATGTCCACCACATATGATAATAAATACCTGGGCTTTGGTTACACTTCCAACCCTGGTGGGACAGATTGTTAAAATATAAAATTAAAATATGAAATATTTTTTGTTATTTTAGAAATGGGGGGAGGGGGGCTTGCTTGGAAAGGGCCACATGGGGGGAGGGGGGCTTCATCCAAGATACTTGGGGGGGGTCAAGAGGGGTTTCCAACTGGGCCTTTCAGAGGGGGAGGGGGAGGGGGGAAGGGCAACCCCCTCCCCCATGAAAGGCCCAAGTGGAAACCCCCCCCCGGCCCCCCAGGTGACCCTTTCCAAGCAAGCCCCGCCTCCCCCCAGGTGAGGGGGAAAGGGCGACCCCTCTCCCAAGATGGGGGAGAGGGAAGTGGGAGGAGTGGTTGGGGGGTTGCTTGGAAAGGGTCACCTGGGGGGAGGTCTTCATCCGAGGGGAATTTTGAACCGGGCCTCTTGGAGGGGGAGGGGGAAACGGGGGCTTCTCTTTCTTTCAGCCCCACCCTCCATTTCTGTGAAGGGGCCTGAGGAAAGGCGGGGAGGGGGCTCGGGGGAGACCCCTCAGGCCCCCTTCCAGGAGCGCCGTCCACTCCTTCCCCCACCCCCGAGCCTCCCTCCCTCGCTCGCTCGCTTCGTCCTTCCCGCCGCCCGCCTCAGGCCCACCTTTGAAGAGATAGTCGTACTCGTCGTCGCGGGTGCCCATGGCGGCGCTGGGCTCGGGGAGGAGGAGGAGGAGGAGGAGGAGGAAAAGGCCGAGCCGAGCCGGGCGGGCCGAACCGGAACGATCCGCGCCAGCCCTGACAGGATTTTCCGCCTCACCCACCCCCACCCCCACCCCCACCGTCAGGCAGGCGAAGGGCTGGGCCGGCGCGGAGATGACAGGCCGACGCCGCGAAAGACAGCCCGCTCGGCTTATCGGAGACGGCGTTCGCGCCCCGGGAGGCGGGACAAAGTCCCGGCGGGCCCGCCAGTGCTGGGCCAGCTCCAGATGAGGTGGGAGCCAATCGGCGGCCTGCAAAAAGTGCAGGATCAAGAAAGGAGGCGGGCCCGCCCCTCCCCCAAACTAGAGAGAGGGATGGATAGATCAATAATAGATAGATAGATAGATAGATAGATAGATAGATAGATAGATAGATAGATAGATAGATAGATAGATAGATAATGGATAGATAATAGATAGATAGATAAATGGATAGATACACAGATAATGGATAGATAGATAGAAAGATAATGGATAGATAACTAGATAGATAGATAATGGATAGATAGACAGATAATGGATAGATAAATAGATAGATAGATAGATAGATAGATAGATAGATAGATAGATAGATAGATAGATAGATAGATAGATAGCAGCATAGATAGTTAGATATGGATAATGATAATGGATAGATAGATAGATAGATAGATAGATAGATAGATAGATGAATAGATAAGATAGATAGATAGATAGATAGATAGATAATGCAATAGATAGAGAGATAATGGATAGATAGATAGACGGACAGATAATGGATAGAGTAGATTATAGATAGATAGAATAGATAGGATAGATAGATAGATAGATAGGATGATAGATAGATAGATAGATAGATAGATAGATAGATAATGGATAGATGACAGATAATGGATGGATAGATAGTAAGATGGATGGATGGATGGATGGATAGATAGATAGATAGATGAGAGATAGATGAGAAATTAGAAAGATGATAGATAGATGATAGATTAGATAGATAGATAGATAGATAGATTAGAGAGATGATGATGGAGTTGAGAGAATGACAGAAGAGAGAGATGATAGATAGATAGTAGATAGATAAACATATGATAGATTGATTAGAGAGAGATGATGATGGAGTTAAAGAGAATGATAGAGAAATGATTGATAATAGATTAGATAGATAAATAGGTGATAGATAAATGATTGCTTAATTAGGGAGAGAGATGATGGAGTTAAAGACAATGATAAATGAGAGAGGAGAGAGATGGTAGATAATAGATTAGATTGATAGATGATAGACAGATGGATAGATACAAAGATAGATACATAGATAGATGCATGATGGATGGATAAGAAAGATGACATATAGCTGATTGAAGGATGGGTAGAGAAACGGACAGAGAGACAAGCAGAAAATGGATGGATAAATCGATATATACATAACAGATGAATGGCAGATACATGATGGATGATGGACAGACAGTGTGATAATAGATGGATAGATCAATATATACATAACATAATGGATTAGTCGATGGATAGATAGATAGATAGATAGATAGATAGATAGATAGATAGATAGATGAATTATGATAGAAACAAATAGAGCGACAGATAGATAATGGATGGATAAATCAATATATACATAACAGATTGATAGAGATAGATAATTGATAGATACATAGATGCATAGTGGATGGATGGATAGGTAGGTAGATAGATAGATAGATAGATATAGATATATAATGGATGATAGATGGATGGATGGTGATAGACAGAAACATATATACATGACCAGGGGAAGGCTGCAACAGTCATAAGTGTAAAAAACAGCTGGAAGTCACTTTTCTGTGATGGTGTAACTTTGAATGGTCACAAACGAATGATTCTAAGGCGAGGACTATCTGTTTGCTGCAAGGACAACATTTACAATAGAAACACGAGGTGACGATCTAAGGAACATCATGGCCAGCCATGCTGGGCAGCTCCCAAGTAAAACCATCCAAAATAAAAGCAAAGGGAATGGTAGAAGAATAAATGGTGAGGTTGACAAAAACCAGATGGGACGAAAAAGGAACAGACCCACCCAACTGGGGAGGGGGCTTCACACCCCCTTCTCAAAGGTCTGTTGAGGGGGGGACCCGGGTCTTCCAGGCCTTGTGAAACAGCAGCAGTGGGGATGGGAGGCCATCCCATCCGGATCTTGGCGCATTAACTAAATTCCAGCTGGAATGGCTCCCTTGCGTGCATTCCAGATTCAGACATCTGGAACAGTAACAGATAATTGGTGCAAAGTTTAAGTATTTAAAGGTGGTCACTGAATGGAAAGCGAAGGAAAGGGAGAATCTATACTTTCACTGGAAAACAATTTCTTTTTTTTACTTTCTTTTTAGTCTCATTGTAGTGGGTGCCTTTTTGACTAATTTGCTTTTTTGGCTAATTTGTGGTTTCAGTATTTTCATAATAGAATAGGAATAGAGTAGAATAGAATAGAATAGAATTTAGAATAGAATAAAATAAAATAAAATAGAAGAGGAATAAGAAGAGGAAATAGAATAGATACAGAATATATCGGTAGAATAGAATAGAATAGAGAATAGAATAGGACAGAATTTAGAATAGAATAGGAATAGGAATTAGAATAGAATAGAATTTAGTATAGAATAGAATATAAAATAGAATAGAATTTAGAATGGAACATAACAGAATAATAACTTTATTGTCACTTTGAAGGTACACTAATTGGCATACATTAAAATTATATGTGTGTGTGTGTGTTGGTACATACACACACACACATATACACATCTTAGTTGCTCTTCTCTGAACTTTTCCCAAAAAGATGTTGAGACTTTGGGAAAAGTGCAGAGAAGAGAAACTAAGGTGATTAAAGGCTTGGAGACAAAAACATATGAAGAACGGCTGCAGGATCTGGGTCTGGCTAAACTAGAGAAAAGAAGAATTAGGAGTGAGATGATAGCAATATTCCACTATTCGAGGGGCTGCCCTCAAAGAAGAGGGGGATCAAATTATTGTAAAGCACCTGAAAGCAGGACAAGAAACAATGGATGGAAACTCTTCTAGGAGAGAAGCAACCTGGAATTCAGGAGAAGCTTCCTAACAATGAGGACAATTAATCGGAGGAACAATTTTTCTTCAGTTGTGGGTGCTCCATCATTGGAGGTTTTTAACAAGAGACTAGATAGTCACTTGTCTGAAATGGTATAGGTCAGTGGTGGCTAAACTTTTTGGGCTCCTGTGCCAAAAATTGTGTGTGCATGGGTGCGCACGCATTCATGTGCTAGCCCCCAGGAGGCAAAGCATGTCCCCCCAGCCCCCTGCGCATGCACGTGCAATCCTCCCACCCCCTGCCACCCCNCCCCAGCCCCCTGCGCATGCACGTGCAATCCTCCCACCCCCTGCCACCCCCTTACCTGCACTGTGCGTCACAGCTAATTTTTTGGCTGGTTTAAGGCCTTTTTCTGCCTCCCAGAGGCTTGAAAAAGGCCTTTATAAGGCTTTTCAGGATGAATAATAGGCCTGTGTTGTCACTTCCGGTATTACAGGAAGTGATGAAACGGGCCTATTATTTGGCCTTGAAAAGCCTTGCAGAGGCTTCTTTCAAGCCTCTGGGAGGCAGAAAAAGGCCTCAAATTAACAGAAAAATCAGTTGTGAGGTGTCTGCCTGTGCACTTAGGTAAGTTTGCCTGTGGCTCGTGTGCCGGCACAAATGGTTCTGCATGCCATAGGTTTGCCATCCATGGGTATAGGTTCTCCTGCTTGAGCAGGGGGCTGGACTAGAAGACTTCCAAGGTCCCTTCTAGCTCCTATTCTATTCTGTTCTATTCTATTCTATATTCTATTCTTTTCCTATTCTATTTTTATTCTATTCTAAAGATATGTACATATGTATATTAATCATGTCCATTTTGAATACGTAATGGAAAGAGGAAACTTGAGAATTCGCAAAGGTTGAGGCTATGTGAAACAAAACTGTGGCTGAATCTGGAGGTCTTGCTTCAGCTGCCACGAAGCCCCCTCCCAGAAGGGAGCAAGGAAAGCAGGTCATGTGAAGAGGATGTGCAGCGTCCCAGATAATCCCACGGCCCCCGCTGAAGCATGTGCCATGTCCTGGAGGGCAGGGAGCGAATGGCCCATGATCTCTCCTGCTGTCCTCACCACTCACTGCACGGCCCTCCTGTCTGAAGCAGGAATGCTTCCAAACCAGACTGCAATATGACAGGATGCTTTCCATCGTCCCTCTATCGAAAGTGGTAAGGACGAAGGGGGGGGGGGAAATGTTTATTTTTATTTCTTTATTTCTTATCTTGCCTTTTGGTGCTTTGAAAAATAGTTTGAACCCCCCCCCTTGTCTTCGTAGGAACTCCTCAAATGATGGAAGACTGCTATCCTGTCACCCCTAGTCCTTCTTTTCATTAGATCTCCAGGCATCATTTCCTTGATGGAGATCTCAGGTTCTGACAGATCCACCAGAGGGAGCCATGATTCCAAGGAGCGTCCCGCTGTCCCTTTCCAGTTTTCAAGCTGGTTCTACAATAGGATGGGATGGGATATTGGAATGAATAGAATAGAATAGAATGGAATAGAATGGAATGGAATGGAATGGAATGGAATGGAATGGAATGGAGTAGAGTAGAGTAGAAATAGATGTAGACATAGAATAGAATAGAATAGAATAGAATAGAATAGAATAGGAATGGAATGGAATGGAATGGAATGAAGTAGAGTAGAGTAGAAATAGAAATAAAAGACGTAGAAATAGAATAGAATAGAACAGAACAGAACAGAATAGGAATGGAATGGAATGAAGTAGAGTAGAGTAGAAATAGATGTAGACATAGAATAGAATAGAATAAAATAGAATAGAATAGAAATGGAATGGAATGAAGTAGAGTAGAGTAGAAATAGAAGTAGACGTAGATGTAGACATAGAATACAGTAGAGTAGAGTAGAATAGAATAGAACAGAATAGAACAGAACAAAATAGAAAGTAGAATAGGATTAGAGTAGGATGGGATGGAACAGAACAGAATAAAGACAGGTGGAATAACAGAATAACAGAGTTGGAAGGGTCCTTGGAGGTCATCTCGTCCAACCCCCTGCTCAGACAGGAAGTCCTGCAGCACTTCAGACAAATGATTATCCAATCTCTTTAAAAACTTCCAGTGTTGGAGCATTCACAACTTCTGGTGGCAAATTGTTCCACTGATTCTGTAAGGAAATTCCTCTTCGTTCTAGATTGCTTTTCTCCTTGATTAGTTTCCACCCGTTGCTTCTTGTCCTGCCTTCAGGTGCTTTGGAGAATAGCTTGACTGCCTCTTCTTTGGGGCAGCCCCTGAGATATCGGAACACTTGCTTTCGTGTCTGCCCTGGTCCTTCTTTTCATTAAACTTGACATACCCTGTTCCTGCAATTGTTCTTCATATGTTTCAGCCTCCGGTCCCTTCATCATCTTGGTTGCTCTTTTCGGCACTCTTTCTAAAAGAGTCTCAACAACTTTTTTTGGAATGTGGTGACCAAAACTGGACGCAGAATTCCAGGTATGGCCTTACCAAGGCATGATAAGAGTGTCCACAATGTTTCCACGGCTCAGCCCCAAATAATTTGCAAGATTATTTCCACCGGAGTCCCCTTGGATTTCATTTCAGTCTAAAGTCCCATCATCGGAGACTTAACAATAATTAACTGCGTTTTTCATGACAGTCCCAGATTTCGCTTGTTAATTTTTTAAAAAGGCCTGTAAAGATATATTTTTCACCCGAGGCTCTTAAGATGTTTTTATACTGCCAGGGTGTTTTTTTTTACGCTTTAAACGGTAAATGGACGTGATGTTGGAAGACAGTGGTGATGCGATGCCTATATTCTGCATGATAAAAGTCCACTTTTTAAGAAAAGTCAAGATGGCAGGACTTGGCTACGTGGAAAATACGAAGATATTAATGAGCAAAGCACCTTTTGGCTCCACGTGTTCTGCCAAGCTGGCCATTAAGACATGGTTGGTACAGTTAACGGCTTAGTAATGTAATTGGCAGGTTGACTTCAATGGGATTTCAGCCGCCTCCAGGCTAATCCTATAATGTAGCTCTTGCAGCCCATAATCCTCCCCAGTTAAGAGCTGAACTTAAATAGAGTCATCCATTTCTTTTTATTCCAGTGATGAGTCAGTCAGGAGGTTTCAGCGGAATAAGGTCAGTTGTTTTGATCTGTAGAGATTCTCAGTCATCCAGGTCATGGCTTGTCCCAAAGCTGTTTTTTTTCAAGAGGCAACTGGACTTTCTGGTTTTTTTCTTCGAAGATGTTTCGCTTCTCATCCAAGAAGCTTCTTCAGTTCTGACAGGTTGGAGGGGAATGGATTTATATATTCCTTGCAGACAGCTGATCATTTTATGCATCCTTTTAGAGAGTGTGAGTGGTGCCACTTTTGGAGGTTAAGGGGTTCTGTGGTCCTGGAGGGTTCACCCCGAGCTGGTGCACCGATGGGTTTGTGGAGCCTGCGTGAAACTGGTAAAGACGACATTTCAATCTTCTACTCCCGGTCTAACAAACCAGATCCTTTCAGGCAATTCCCAAGGCGACACCTATGGCCGAGAGACACAGTCTAAATCAATGCAAGCGACACTCAAATTTCTCTGAACAAAGACATGCCAAATGCACTCGAATACCGTCTGCAAGAGTATAAATTCCCTTTCCAATTCCCCCACAGGTGGTTTTTTTTTTTAGGAGCAAACTGGACTTTCTGGATTGTTTTTTTTTTTCTTTTGAAGACATGTTGCTTCTCATCCAAGAAGCTTCTTCAGCTCTGACAGGATGGTGAAGAATGGAAGGACTGATACTCCTTGCAGTCAGTCATTTGCATCTTTTTAGAAAGCAGTTGAAGGCAAAAAAGGATGCAAATGACCAGCTGTCTGGAAGGAGTATAAATCCTTCCATTCCCCACCATCCAGTCAGAGCTGAGGAAGCTTCTTGGATGAGAAGTGAAATGTCTTCCAAACAAAAAACAAACAAACAAAAAAGTCCAGTTGCCTCCTGAAAAAGCACCTTTGGGACACAATTACTTTGGGTAAAATTATATCTGAGGCTTCCTTATTCAGATGCAGCACCTCAACCCAAACTCTACAATTGGTCCTGGGGCTTCAGGACTCAAAGGAAATACAGGTAGACTTCAACTGCTCCATCACTGGAGGCTTTTAAGAGAAGAGACTGGACAGCCACCTATCTGAAATGGTACAGGGTCTTCTGCTTGGGTGGGGTGGGGTTGGACTAGATGACCTCCAGAGTCCCTCCCAGCTCTATTCCAATTGATTGAAGTAAGGTGGGTCTCGACTGCTCTGTCACCGGAGGCTTTTAAGAAGTGATGGGATAGCTGTTTGTGTGAATTGGTATGGGAGGGGTTCTCCTGCTTGAGCAGGGGGTTGGACTAGATGACTTCCAAGGTCCCTTCCAACTCTTTTATTATTCTGTTATTGTTATTCTGACCTGTAATGCCCCAATCGAGCCCAGCATTTCTGTTGCCAAGTGAGACAACTGGATTTTGCCCCACTTTTTACGACCTTATTTGCCACCATTCTTAAGCGAATCACTGCCCTTGTTTAAATGGGTGACATGGTCGTTAAGTGAACCTGGCCTTCCCCGTTGACTTTGCTCATCAGAAAGTTGGAAAAGGAGATCAAGTGACCCCTCCTCTGGGACACTTCAACCGTCATAAATGTGAATCAGTGGCCAAGTGTCTTGAATTTCTATCACATGACCATAAGGATTATGCAATGGTCGTTAAGTGTGAAAAGCGGTCATAAGTCACTTTTTTCAGTGCTGTAGTGTAGGATGGTCACTAAATGAAATATTGTAAGTCGAGGACCACCTGAAGTCGGTTTACCTGTGCTTCCCAGAAGTCCTCACTATTACTTGGACAAAGCAACCTTGCTTACATTGAGCAAATCAGTGGGAAAGGTATCTTTGGTATTTAACTCCAGATAAACTGCCAAGAAAGTATAAAGGTACCTCAAATGAATATTGGAAATGTAAATAGGCTGAAAAACAGCTTCTATCCCAGGGCAGTAACTCTATTGAATTCTACCACGTAGTGCAACATTCATGCAATATGAGGGGCTTTCAACTCAATGTGTAGAATGTGAAGGGTGTGTGTTTGTGCATTTTTATAGTCATAATATATACTGAAGATGGTACTTAATTTCGTTGTATGGGGTGCAACAACAATAAATTAAAGGAAACTAAATGTAAAGAAGGGATTTTTTTATCATCTATGGTGGACATGTGGTAAAGCAAATTGGAATAAGATTCCTATCAATAATTGAGAAAATTCTTCAAAGTGAATAGAGAAAGAAAACCAGAGTCTTTTCTTTTGGGTTTAAGGTATCATGTCCCTGGTGGAGACTGACTCTGAGGGGGAGGACAGGGAGTGGAAGTGTGGCTCCAGAGGTTGTGGAGGAGGCTGGGGAAGGGCAGAGGCCGGCTGGGCAGTCAGGGGAGGACCCAGGCCCATCCTCTCTCCATCCTAGGGCACGAAAGGAGAAAAAAGGGAGAGAGAGCCTTGATCCTCTTCATGGGCTGCAGGTGTGACAACTGAATAAGAGGACGGACCTGCGTACTGGCAAACACTGGAAACAAATCATGTAAATAACTTTAGTTTATAGTTCCTCTCTGAGTTTGGCGTCCTTCCCAGTGTGTGTTATATGTGGACACCCTCCAGTCCTTATCTTGCCTGGTTTGTGTTGCTTTTTTCCTTCTTCTTGTATCTGTTTGTGTGGGAGTTTTTTGTCTTCCCCCAAGGATATTCAGAGCTTGGAAGCAAAGTGAAGGAATAAAAGGGGCTTCACCTGTTTTGTGTGACTGTTTTTGTTTGGTATCCCACCCTGAGTTATCACATAATGGAACAAAACTTGTGCGGGGGGGGGCGGTATTTGGAATTTTGATGTTGACGGTAGCAACAGAAATGGAAGACAACCTCAATCCCACCAATGGATGGGATGGTTTTGAATGGCTAAAAAAACTGATGGGACTTAGCAGAGATGGCTAAATTGACTGTTTTGATTAAAAAAAAAATCACAAATATATTTATTTCTACTTGGAAACCATTTCTGGACTTTGTACTTGAGGTGGGGGAAAAAATGAGACTTTTGGATTTTACCGATTAAATAGATTTCTTGTTATAGAAATGGCTAGTTTCTATTAGGAAATAGTAAAAGGTTATGTTAATGTTAAGATGTTAATGCTTTATTTTACTGCACCAAAGGAGTTGGAAGTCAATGCCTGTTTTTTAATGTTTCCCTTGCTTTTCCCCATTATCCACTTCCCTTCTTCCTTCCCTAATTTTTGCTTTTGTATTCTCTTTGTATGTCATAAATTAATTAAAAAAAACTATAGAAAAAAAAGAAATTCAGTGGGAGAAATGCAGAATATATTTTTACGTCATTTTGCGGGAACCACTGCCATTATCCAGGGTGGGGTTCTCGGGAGCCCCCCCACCCAGTGCCCACTGTGTTCCCCTTTCGGGGGCTGCTGATGGGCAAGATGCACCCAACTAGAGCAGGGTTTCTCAGTCATAGCAACTTTAAGATGGGTGGACTTCAACTCCCAGAATCCCTTAGGCTTGCAATGCTTGCTGGGGAATTCTGGTGTCAACTCATAAAACATTTTGTATGGACATTTGATAGTTGAAAGGGGGGGGGGAGTTCCAAAGAGCAGGCGGCAGTGTGGAATTGAAAAGTACATTCCATTCATATTTTCTTCAAAGACTGACTAGATGACTGAAGCTTCTGCCATGCAAAAATCTAATTGGAGAGCATGATTAATGACTCTTGGCTATGGATGTGTTTCATTGGATGATACAACAAATNAACAAATTGGGGGGGGGGGCAGAAAGCAGGATCAAGGGTGACAGTGAATTATGTATCCCAGAGTTGGTTATGCCCAGGTTAGTGCCGGACATAGAATGTTACCTACAAATAAATCTTCTTTAGTTTTGGGAGTGTAGTTCAAGGCTCATGATTTCATTGGAGTAACTGCCAGAACCCTGACATCTGGGAGTTCACAGATCTTAAAGTTGCTGAAATGCTACAGGTAATCCTCAACTTTCTGTTGCAAAGTGAAACATTTGTTCAGTGGATTTTGCCCCATTTTACAACCCGGCTGATACAGGAATCATTGTCATTCGTTAAGTGAATCCGGCTTGTCCATGAACTTGGCATATAAGGTCTCAAGAGGATTGCGTGACTGCGGGATGCTACAACCATCATAAATACAAGTCAGTTGCCAAGTGTCTGAATTTCGATTACGTGACCACGGAGATGCTGCAACTATCATACGTGTGAACGTCACTTTCTTCAGTGTCGCTGTAACTTCGGACGGTCACTAAATCAACTGTTACAAGTTGAGGACTACTGCACTCTAGACAATTTCTTTCTGAGGCTCATGTTCTTTTGTTCTAGAAAGTGAGCGGACTAGATGTCCTTCTGGCCTCTCAGTGCTCAAATTCTGAATTTCAGAGACTTAAAGCAGGGGTTGCCAACCTTTTGGACTTCAAGGATCATCAAACTCATAATTTTAAATCCTGCACACCAGAGACCCTGGGGAAACCCCCCAAAAAAGCCTGCAGGAAAATCCCTAACCCCGTTTTCCTACTGATCGATTGTTCTTTATTTGGGATTGCAGGACACCGTCTCCAGCTCCGTTCTCAGGGGGGAGAGACTTCTGGCTTCATGCAAGGAAAGCAGCAGAAGCTGCAGAAGTCTTTCTTTGTCTGCCCTAAACTCCACCAGAAATGAGTCTTTGCCAGCGCAGCCTCTCGGAGCAGGAGGCCTTGCAGGGTCCCAAAGACTCATTTCTGGCGGAGTTTGGGGGAGAGAAAGAAAGACTTTGGCTGCTTTCTTTGCATGCTGCCAAAAGCAGGAGAAAGAAGCAGCCTGGTGGCCAGGCCAGGCACGTGGGGCGAGTGGGGCAAGTTCCCCCCCTCTGCCTTTCCCACCTCCCATCATTACCTCGTGTTGTTCACAATGCAAGCCTTTTGTTTCCACAGGTCATCTGGGCAGCACAGTGGTGGGATTCAAATATTGTTGCCACCAGTTCAGTGGACGTGGTTTGGTGGTCACGCTTTGCATGCCTGCACACACTTTGCATGCGTGCGCTAAATACACACTTTGCACAGGTGCATTTGCGCAGGCACAGAAGCGTTCTAACTCACCTCCTGCAAGCCTGCATGATCCTGGCCACTTCAGCAGCTGCCGCGTGGCGCTACACTGTGCCGCGCAAAGCGGCTGTGCTTCAAATTCAGCAGATAAAGGTGAGTATGGGAGCCCGGGCGGGTGTGTAGGCGCAACAGCAGAACCAGCACAGTAGTGGAGAGAATGGTCTCCACTGCTCATTGCTCCTACTGGCTCTCCAGAACCAGGCAGAACCAGTTGAATACCACCACCGGCAGTGCAGCGTTGTGTTCCCGCGCAGCCTGGATTCACTGCTTTGGGGGCAACATTTCTCTGTGGACCACCAAAATGTCCTCCCTGTCAATGAAGACTTCAGCTTCAACCATAACAATACAAGAGCAAACAATAGATATAAACTCAAGGTTAACCATACCAAACTTGATTGCAGGAAATATGACTTCAGCAACCGAGTGGTCAATGTCTGGAATACTCTGACTTTGTGGTTTCTTCCCCAAACCCCAAAAACTTTAACCTTAGACTGTCCACTATTGACTTCACCCCTTTCCTAAGAGGTCTGTGGGGAGACGTGCCAAAACGTTGCTACAATTTTAAAAGCACTATAATGACATGGGATAATACCCGAAGGAAGCTGAACAGCATACACACACACATATATATACATATATATACTCTGAGAAGCACAGAGCTGAAGAAACAAAGCCTGAAGATGATGAAGGAGACTTCATCGAAACGTTGCCTAGATACTTCCAATTCTACGCGGGAGAAA
>BHFT01031006.1:0-67875 GCA_004320025.1 Laticauda laticaudata
ATACTGGAGGGGCATATGGGATCAAAGTGAGGTAACGTTCAATTTTATCCCTGGGACATCCCCAGGCGTCCATTTGTTCCAAAACCCTCCTTGGTAAACCTGAACCATTCTTCTCAGCCCTACCATTGCCGCCCCAGCGTGGGTTGGCACGTAAGTGCATGGCGTAGCGCCTAAAGAGGCTAGGTACCTGTTCAAAAATTGACAAAGCGCAGTTAGTTGTGCGCCCATTGTTTGGAACAACTAGGACGTCAGGCCAACCCATGGTGCGGAATAGTTTGTTTAGTTGCTTGATAACAGCCGTCGGTTGTTGTAGCATGACATTTAACTTGAACGACTTCCAACCAATTTGAGTATGCAATCTACCAACAAGGCAAAAAATGTATGCCCCTTAGACAGGAACCCGCAAAAGTCAATATGGATTCGAGGAGCCAGGGCCTCAGTGGGGTCTCCCAGTCCCTTAATAAGCGCTGCTTGTGGTGTGTGAATGGCACTGGTTTTCCCTGGATCTATTGCATGCAAGCAACCCAGTATTCAATATCTCTGTCTAAACCAGCGCCACCCAGACATAGCTCCTAAGCCAGGCTGTTTCATTTTCACGACTGCCTGGTGGCCTTCATGAAGCATGCCCCAAACACTTTCAGTTTAGTAATCTGGAGGCGAATTACCACCCTAAACACCCCACAAAAAAACACCCCTTTTGTATTGACAGCTCAGTCTAGTCTGCGTTCCTCGAGAAAGGTTTAAAAGCTTCGTCAAGTTTTTGGTTTTCCGGCCAACCATTTAACCTACTCAATTAAAATGTGGGCAGGTCCACTGGGTCTTTAGCGGTGCGCACTCTGAGGTGACATCATTTGCAAGATATTCGGCAGTTCGGGCAAGCTTCTATTTGTAGCGTCGGTAATTGTGGCCACTGGGTCGTCCTCTGTCATTGGCAGCAGTGCTCGGACTTAATGCCGTCTGCATGGGAGATCTGTTTTCCGGGCTCGATGTATCAGAAAAGTGTAGCGAGTACGCAGCTAAGAGGAATTCTACCATCGCGGTTCATTCGGGGACGATAAAAAATGTTTGGATGTGGTTTGTTTCCCGCCAAAAATTCCTTGTAGCGCTTATGGCATCAGTCACAATGGAAAATGTTTTCTCCCATAGAGTACTCGTGGAAAAACGCTAACTTCCGCGACAATGGCAGCGGCCTTCTCTGTCTAGCTATTGACTGTAGTTGGCGTGTAGCTTTAGAAAGTCGTTTCTTGAGTAAAAGACGAATGGGCTGGCCTCTCTCCCATCAGGCAGTTGCCGTGCGCTCAGACGATTAGGCCACCGACTCCAAACCGTGCAGGCGTCACAGGTGCACCGTCAATGGAAGTGTGTTACTAAACTGCATAAAGAACGCGTTCGATGTCTGCAGGTTAACAGATTTTTTATTGCCTTGAATGTTTTTTGTTCTCTATGCCCCCAAGTCCGAACTAGATCTTTCTTATACCAATAAATGCATGTAACGGTTCTCGCTATCGTGCTTTTGTGAGAGGAGGAAATACGGTTATAGAAGTTTATTAGACCCAAGAAATTGCTTTGTAACCCGCTTTTGTTTTTGCTTGTTGGTGTGTCATCTAATAGCCTTGACTTTTTTTTTCATGTAGGGTGTTATACCCTCTCTATCAATTAAATAAACCCAAAAATTCCGATGTGATCAGTCAATTAAGCAGCATTTTTTCAAATTTTTTGACTTTCAGGCCGGTTCTCTAAATTTTGCGTTAGCCAACCTCTTTCGTCGTTGTTTCTAATTGCGGTTCGTGTCTTTTTAGACCGAAATATAGGGACATCATCAAAAGTATGGCAATGACCCCTTTTAAATATCCATATTAAATAGGCGTTTCCATAAGGCTTTGGTACGAAAACGCCGTAGGAGTGCAAACAGCTCACTCTAAATTGAAGTGCTGCTTTACATTTGAATGCCCCTCATGTGAGTTTACTATGTTCTGATGCTCGGCACGTTATTGGGATCTACTGGCAAGCTGTTGATAATGCTTGGCGCTAAATACAAAGCTTGGCAAAAAAATATTCCTTCCCCCTAAGCGAGCTCAGTAAATGTTGTTGCCATGATTGTACAGGGTATGCCGTTTTGCTGCAACAGCATGGGTTCAGAACGGTACCTTGTAGTCTCCACAGATGGCTACCGACCCATCAGGTATTTAAACAGGTGATACTATTGGTGTCTCCCATCTAGCATGGTCAATTGCGTTCTCATGACCCCTTGCCTCAATTAATTTATTTAACTGTTTCATCTTATTTTGGCCTTTAAAGCCAAAGGAGACTTGTCTGCCAGCTTTATAATCCTTTAAGGTGCTACCTTGAAGGGTCTAAACTAAAGGAAATTGCAGCGTCCCCAGTACCTGGCCCTAAGGTGCTGTCAAAGACTGTCCTGCCGAACTCATGGTATCAGGCTCCTCTTATCCCAGTCGCGGTTGCTGGCTTACTCGGCTGTACCAAGTCCAATCTGGGGTGCTATCCCAATAGTGACAGCTTTGATGGGTCTTTCTCGGTTGGCCGGTTCGTTTGTTTGCGCTTCCATTTCTTTTCGGCTTGCTTTGATTCAAGCCCTGGTTAATGGCGGACGCTTACTGCAGCTGTGTGGCAGCCTGTTATTTTTCTCGATTCCTACAGACCTCTCCTTTTGATGTGTCCCCGGGCTTAACTTGCAAGCCTCGGCCAGATGGCATCAAGGGAATCTTCAATCGCGCTCGAGGGTGGTTTCCCCCGCAGCCAGGCGCATGCCCGCCCAAATTCTTTTTATTGCGCCTTTTTTTGTTGCGCATACAGGCGCGGCGAACCTCATCCCTCCTCATCTCTTCAAATTTCTGATGCAACTGTCGCAAATCGATCGCTTGCCCATGAGTTACGTGGTGGAGCTTGCTTCTTTCCTCTGAGACAGGGCTCTGTCGCGTCATCTATTCTGAGTTCATTTGCTTCATAGTGGCCGCTGACTTCTTTCGCAGCTTCTGCCTGCTGTGGCGTCTCCGATGCTTCAGCCGACTAGTTATTATGGCATATTATTTAGAAGTCTTACTTTGTAGTTAGAATCTCTCAAAACCTAGGACAACTCAATCTCACATGGCTTCATCCAAGTCAGGAACTCCAAGCTCACCCCCCAGTTGCGGAAGAGCTGCCAACTGAAGTCAGCGATTGTCTCGCCTTCCTTCTGACTCCCTTTAGCTAGGCAAATTCGTAGCCGATTTGATAGAGATTATGCAAACTACCGGTGCAGTCCAGTGGCCGCCTTTAACATTTGGCCTGAAGCTCAGACCCAGGTCATTCTGTTCACGTCTTGCTTGTTTCGCCAATGCTTTGGCCATTTTGAATACGGTTGGTCCACAATGCGTTAGGAATACAGCCCTCTTCCACTGGTCTGAGATCTCTTCCATTTCATTTCTCTCTAAAAACATCAGGAAACGGTCTACTTATGATTCCTAATCCTCTTCATTGGGATTGAAGGGTGTGGGCGGCGTGTTATTCCCAGCCATCACTTTCAGTCTGGAATTCTTTCTGCCGCGTGCTTGGTCTCACGTTTAGGACGATTCCACCTTCGTCGCCAGTGTTCTGTCCGGAAAAAATGCGAGGTAGACCAGATTCCAACAACAAAGTCTTTATTAAGTTAAGCTAACAGTAACGGAACAGTTTGGCTGAAGCCGCGGCAGTCTTTTTATACAGGCTTGCCTGCCGGCTGATAGCCAATGGCAGTTATTTGACTTTGCCGCCTTTCAGCGGCTCTTTTGGATTGGTTCCTAATGAACCAATCCAATACTGTCCTTTCTAACCAATCAGATTGCATTGTTTGGAGTATACCATTCTATACAGAACACAGTGTTTTTGTTCCTGTATTGATCAAGGCCAAAATAGTCCAGAGGAATGCAAAGTTTTGATTCAATAAGCAATTCATAGTTGGTGTCAGACCTGTCCCAGTTTGATCCCTTAGGGAAGTAAAGCTCTTAATTCCATATGAAGTTAAAAGACGCTTTTATTAAAAGGAATACTGGTTGCAGTAGAGTCAAGCAGAATCTAAAATTCATACCTGTCAACACAAAGCTAAAACCCCTGATTTCTCTTAACCCTCCCCTCAATAGTCTATCTGTGCGTAGCCAATCCAGCACTGCTGAGGTGTTACGAGAAACTCTGAGGTGTTTGAGCTGGTAAAATTCCACACTCAGGGCAAGCAGCCTTGAAGAAGCCAGCACCAGTGTGAACTGGATTTCAGATGAGTTAGTTCTTCCTCAATTGTCAGTTTCCCCTCCCAATTTCCCATCATAAAAGCAGGGGTGGTATTCTACTGGTTTGGCCTAGTTTGGCCAAACCAGTAGCTCCAAGGATCATCTGTGAGCAAACTGGTTCGCTCTGATGATCAGCTGCTAGGCCCATCCGCCCACCCCGGCTCTATACTGACCTTTATTTCCTGGTTTTGAAGCTCAGCTGCTTCATGCGGCACAGCAGATTGCCGTGTGTCAGCTGTTGAACACACAGGGAAGTGCAGGATTGCAGGAGAAGGTCAGTATCAAACCCTCTGCGCGCATGCACAGTGCACCCACCAAACCATGGCCACAGAACCATTGGTAAAAAAAGTTGAATCCCACCACTGCATAAAAGTATACAGCAACCTGACAACTTGTTCCCCCCTTGTTCTCCATCCCTTTCCCCACTGATGACAGAATGCAGGTAAGGTGCAAAGCTGAATCTGGTGGATATGACACTTCACATATTTGGTTTTTTAAATCCCTGCCTATTTTATATTTGGGTTCTTATTGTATGTATTTCTATTTTTCCCAGTTTCACCCATCCTGTTCCTTTAATAAAACATCCAGCTAGTAAAGCATTAGTTTCAGGTCAAGCTGCACACAAAGTAATGTATGGAAAAAAAAAAAGAACAATTACTATATTGCATCTTAAAGGCCACTATACTTCTAGTATATAATCTAGTTTGCTCTTGAAACATATGACCTGGAAAAGCATTCTGATGTGAATTGATAACATTGCCACTCCTTTTTAAGGGAAAAAACCCAGCACCTACCATTTTGTCTCAGAGTAATTGAAAAAGCTTTCTTTTTCTCCTTCCTCTTTCATACTCTCTTCAAACTGACAAACAGCAAGGCTGTTTTACAGCAATCCTGTTTTCAAGGTGTTTTCTCTTCTTCTATCAGTTGGACAATCAGTGGGTCATTGTTTTGGTGCCTGTTAGTTATTGTCATAGAAGGCTAATGTTGCTATAAAATGCTTTGTATTTGCAATCTATTCCAAGCTTTGTTTGCTTGCAGAAATGCAAGATCTGCATGCTTATGGTTAAGATATAGCTGAATTCAATACTGAATTAGCAACACCTTTGACTGTGGGTCTTTTCCTGCTTCACCTAATCATAATATAAACAAGCACCTCCACAACTATTTTTTCATCTCATTCCCAGCCCACTGAGTGAGACAGGATTAAGTTATTCCTTAGCTTTACTGTTTAAAAATCTATGAAAGCTAACATGCATATGATTGCAAAGCCTTTGTATGATGTACAAAAAAATTGCTTCTTACTTGTTCAGAGTCCTTCCAGCTTTTTCCTAAAGTGGAAGAATCTTGGAACAAATTGGCCCTAAAGAACTTACTAAACTTCCTGCTTACATTTTCTGAATTCCGAAAAAGTTCAGCAGGCAAGTTCAGAGCCAAATGTTATAGTTTTCACAGTACTAGTCCAAGTAGAGAATAAACCTGAGCATTCCATGCACCAAGGATCATTTCAGTTTTCTTTTAATGAGGAGGTGGAACCAACTAGCCTATTTTTTTTCCTTGAATGCACTAGATAAGTTTTGGAGCTAACAGATATATTTCCAAGTATATTTCAAATTTTGAGTACTGAGGATGGGTTTCTAAAATGGCAGCCATAGGGTGGGCAGTAGGGAGGCTGATGGCTGTTGCATCTGACCTTTTCCTTCCTTTTGAGGCATGCTGCCATTCTGATTTTGATTTGATTTTCAAAATATGTACATGAAACTTAAGTAGGATGCAAGCATTTTGTAAATAAAGATTACATGAAAGGCTCAGTGCTGCATTCAAAATATCTAGTTCTTGTTGTTTATTTACTGTGCCAAGAATATAAAAATATAAATAGATGTAGCAGATGATTAATACAAAGGAGGCTGCTCAGCTTCTATTTTATTTTATTATGTTTATTTTATTTATTTTTGACTTCATTTTTATCCTGTCTTTATCATTGGTCAGCTCAAGTTACCATATATGCCTAACTTGGTGAAGATAAAATGACTGGCCCAAAGTCATCCAGCTGTTTTTCATTATCTAATATTCTCCTATTACCCTGCTTCAACTACATTTTGACTCTATTTTGTTAGCTAGTCAGCTAGTTTTATCATGAGCCCTATGCACTGGGAAAAGAAACAGAGTACAGTTACCTTTCTGTGAATCTCTTGCATTGTTTAGGGACAAACACAGTTATACTGAACATTTAAAATATAACCGTTATTTCTACTTTTATGAAAATAAGAGGTAATGACAAGAGTTTCTGACTCTTTACTGGACCATTGCATGTAGGTTAGAGAGGGGCTTCATCTTACTTTTTCTTTCTTACCTTAAATGCAGAGAGAGAATTCAATATTCAATATTAAGAGCCATGATGCTGAAGTGCTTAGGATGCAGCACTGCAGGCTACTTCTGCTGACTGCCAAAAGCCAGCAGCTTGGCAGTTCAAGTGTCACTGGCTCAGGCTTCTATCCTTCCAAGGTCAGTAAAATGAGGACACAGATTGTTGGGGAAAATATGTTGACTCTGTAAACCACTTAGAGAGGGCTGTAGTCACTGTGAAGTGGTAAATAAGTTGAAGTGCTATTGCTATTCTGAACTTAAATGGCTGTGTGCTGATCCTGAGCAAAGTCAGGTATGCCAAAATCTCCTCTAATTACAGATTTGGTCAGATCATGGACCAAAAGCAGTCAGGGCTTCTATTACCAGATGTTTCCAAAATTTTGCTGCTTTAATTGGGTTGCAAAAATACAATGCATTTTTTTTTTTATTTTGTCATATTTCAGGCATCCATTTTGTTGCATCATACTCTCTCACAGTTCCTCCCCCAGCAGGGTTTGTTTTTGTTTTCTGAAACTAAAGATTGAAATGGTTACCATCCATCTCACAAAAGTTTTTATTGCTTTAATTCCTCAAATATACCAATACTTCTTCAACAGGCCAGCCACTTGGTCCCACCCAATCTGGCAACATTGCATCATCTCATTTGCCAGATAAATGGAGCAAGAGATAGAGAGGCAGACGGACAGATCTTTCCCTCTTCCCGCCATAAAAATGCAATCCGTGCTTTGCCCTTTTCAATTTAACACAGTCATTCTGAATTTTGCAAAAGGCTTTGCTTAAGTTGTACAGACTACCTCTAATACCATAAAATATCCACATCTGTCTATCCCTTGGGAAGGATTCCATAGGTTGATAAAAATACCAAGTCCAGTTTGAACATCTGACTCACTATGCAACAAGAAGCAATATCTGGAGCCCCTTTTCAATTTCACCTTCTACCCTGAGAGGGTTCAGTTTCGATTCAAGATACCTCCAGACAGAAAATAACATGAAACACTGGTTTGGCCTCCAGCATACATAATATATATAAGTTTGATTCATATCCTAAAGTTATAATAGTATTCAGAAAGATGATTTTTATTAAGCATAATTTCCAAGGATGAGTAATCCTGGGTTTGCCTCAAGGCTATGGTGCTAGACTAGATAAAAAGGCCAACCATAGACATGGTAAGGAGGTTCCGTTGCCACAAGGTAAAATTTTCATGAAAAAACTTGTCCTTACAAAGCAACCATAAAGATACTATTAAGTCAAATTAATTACCAAAGAAATTATTTTTTTACTACAGCAATGAAAAATTGCATGGGTTTACAGAAGGCCTTCTATTATAGAAACTGAGCTTAAGTGGTCCAATTTAGATTCACCTGACAGAAGTCATCCAGGGTGCTAGTTATTATTTGTAATCCCAACATCAATACCATTTAGAGATACTATCAAGTACTGTGAGAATCAGAAAGGAGAAAGGACTGTTCATTTCATGTCGAAAGCTGCTTCATTGTGCCTTATTTCTTTTCTTTTCATAAGGCCCCATTCTTGGCATATTGTCTTATCAATGAATACATACTATTGTTCCCTTAATATCTCATTGCTATTTAAAAGTGTGTTGGCATTGAAAGTGTGTGTGTGCTGTGGAGGAGGAGAGAAAAATAATTTTTTCATGTTAGTCCATTCAAAGTAACAACAAATTAAGTAATTTGTAAAATGCATTTTATATTATCTGGGGTTTTTCCCAATGGTTTGCCCTTTTTCAACAAGTAAGCTCTTCAGTAAATCCTCTAACACAATCAAATAACTATTAAATAACTTCTTACTGGGTTTTTGAAGGCCAGCTAGATTAAAGCATCAGGAAATAAAAGATGGACACAAAGTGGATTCAGACATTAAGTGATTTTACCCAATCATTATGGGATTAAAATTAATGGATTTAGCACTATTCTGGTACATTGCTAAACTTATGATTCAGAGTAACCTGAAATTTTACTGAGAAGTAAGGGGAGACAGTTGTGAAGTGAAGGGAGAAGAAAATCTCTTCCTGGTGTTATAAATGTCAGAAGAGGCCATTTGGGGATAAATAAAGCAAATTAATGAATCAATGGAACCACTTCACTCTACTTTTAGAAACAAAGGAACACCGTCACTTTGTGAAGCTGCTTCAAAGGAAACAGAATCACAAAGGAATTAAAACACATTATTCTAATACTTGCAAAAATCAAAATTTGTCAGAAAAATAGTATGAAATTTCTTAAAAGTAATAAATGACTTATACTGGATTTACATGCACTGATTGTAAACCCCAAAAGTAAATATATGTGAATCACAAAGGAAATAAGTGAGTGATTTTTTTTAAGACTGTACTTGAAATCATCATTTTGTAAAAGGCTGGTAAGCTGTATTTCTTTGTTCCAATTCAATATATTTGTTAAAGCTGACTTACTCCGCGCTTTCTCTCGCAGCCAGGTAACAGAAACTAGGGAGGGTGGAGGAATGGTTGGAATGTATGGGTGGCTGGAAGGGAATTGAGGAATTCCTTGCACCAATCTATGGCCTGGGAGAATCTTGATACCTCAAGGTCAAATGATGAGAGCCTTCTGAGCTGAGCAGACTGTTTCCCAAAATAAAGAGATTGCACTGGATTGAACAGTGGGTGACACAGAGAGGAAAAAGGGGGAATGTAGCTATGCAATCTTTGTGTGAAAAGTCAGAACTGGTTTTGCTTTCTACAGTAATACTCTTAGTAAAATAATGTCCCAGGGGTTTCTTTTGCTGCATATGCCAGTGGGATGGTTGACATTAAGCAACTTCTCATGTGGCCTACCAGAATCCCACCAGGAGGCCAACAACACTGAGATGTTGGTGGCAGACAAAGATTCAGAGGAGAGGAAGAAGCTAGGAGAAATCCTGGCTCGGGAAGCGCTAATGAGGCTTGAAGCCAGTGGTTCCCAAGCTTTTTTTGGCCATACCCCCCTTAAGTATCTCTAAAATCCTGATGCCCCCCTCCATGACATATAATTCTTACTATTCAAAAAGTGAGCTCCTACTCATGTGGAGGAAGCCTAAAAGGTCATTAACTTGGTTTAAACAAGGTTCCAAAGAATATGGCATCCATGAAAGAGAAAAATAAAAGAACAAAAGTACCTAGGGACTTAAAAAATAATAGTAATGAAAAAACAGCAAATAAAGTTTCAAAACATATGATAAACTGAAATGCATAAATATGAAATATTTTTAATGAAAACTTTTTCTGTAATACTTTGACATATTAATTACTATACATATTGAAATAAAAGTACCTAACAATCCAAAATCCAATTTCAGTTCACCTCAAGATCATATTTACAATGCAATGTTATGTGTGTCTACTTAGAAGCAAGTACCATTGTCTTCAATGGGGCTTACTCCCAGGAAAATGTACATACACAGGCAAGGACTACGTATGTGTGGTCCAGTCTCAGACTGCTGTGAGAGGAAAAGTCTTGTAAAACACGGCCTGGGAAAATACAGACTAAAAATAAATCTAAAATCTAACAATTTCTTACTTCAGCTTGGGTTTTGGTTCTGTGTCCTCACTGCTGGGCTTCCCTCAGCAGCCATCTACTCTGTCTCCCCACAGAGCAGCTCTCACTACAACCACCCAGCAGCAAAGCCCACAGGAAAGAGAGAGACTCTGCCAGTCCCATGATATTTAGTGGGAACACATGTGGTTGGCTGGTAGTTGCTCCCTCCCCCCCCCCCAGTTGGCATAATGGCATATCCTTTTCAGACCAGGCCCTAGGACATGCACTTTATCAAAAACAACAATAGGTAAATGAAACACAGCTGTTTCATCACAAATATATAAGAACAGTTCTCGTGCTTTCAAAAATTCAGTTAAGAGCTCATTTTCGAATTGCCCCCATTGAAAATCAAATTGCCCCCCTGTGGGATGACGGCCCCACATTGGGAACCTCTCCTCTAAACTGTAGAAGGGCACAACCAGCCAGTGTGCATCCCAAACAGAAAACCCATTGTGCAGTGAATGTGGATAAGGTGGTGGAAGCCAAGGAAACTCCCCCCCCCCCGATCCCTCGGGAGTCAACATGGTCCAAAGGAGAAGATGAAAATGAGGCAACTGGCTGAGTAGGACAAACCAGCTGAGGGGAAGCTTCTGGTTGCTACCCACAGCCAATCAATGGAGCAGCTGAAAGAAAAGTTTGGCAGTTTGGAGATTTGGTCGGCTACATCATTGGGGATGACAGTGGCATTAACTGGGGTGGGAGAAGTGCTGTTGAACCAGTCCAAAAACATGCCGACCCAGACGAGACTTTTGTGTTATAGGCAGATGTTAGTGATGTAGCAGTAGGCACTGTCTTGCTTCAGAAGAATGCAGGAGGGAGCTGCAGCTTTGTACCTATATGTCCTGCAAACTTTCTGAAACTGAAAGATGATGGGCTATTTGGGAAAAAGAAGCCTATGAAATCCAAAGGGGCCTCCTAACATGGAGGCAATTCTTAGAGGGCAGTAAGATTCCATTTAAGGTATAGACAGACCACAAGAATCTGGAGGCATTGAGGGCCTCCTATAAATTGTTACTTATTGAGTCCAGTGGGCTCAATATGTCAACCATTTCAACTTCACTCTCTGCTATCTAATGAGGGGCAGTGGATTTCCTGGCAGATGCTCATTTCCAGATAACACAGTGCAACAGTGCCCAAGAGGATGTCGTTAATTCCATCTAGATAGTTCACAGTGCCAGCCCTCAGGAGGCAGTAGAGGGCACCACCATTGTAGCCAGCCAAAGATCGAGTACAACCATTAACAGATGCTTTGATGGGTGGTTAGTGATTTCAACAGCATAGAGGTGATCTGTTGATGAAGAAGGAACCAGCATGGATGTGGACTGGCTAGCCAGAGGACTCTAATACTACAATGAAGTCACAATGCTCAGGCAGCAGGGCATTTTGGATTTTTAAAAACTCTCCACCTAGTGAAGAGGAAGTTCTGGTGGCCAAAAATGAAAAAGGACATAGCTAGGTGCTCCATGTGTGCTTTGATTAAACAGTTGCCTGGTAAACTCCCAGGACTGTTTCAGTCAGTGGCCAATGCCACAAATCCCTGGGAGGAAATCTCTGTGGACTTTATTGTGGAGCTGCCAGGAAGTACTGGGAATACCATGATCTGGACTATTACTCACTTGTTTTCCAAACAAGCCCATTTTGTGGCATGTCCCAGGATTCCTTAAGCCTGATTCATGGCTAAGCTATTCATGCAGCTTGTATATCAACTGCATGGGGTCCCAAAGCATATCATCTCGGACTGGGAAGTGCAAATTCATGTTAAAGTTTTGGTGAGAATTCCTGCATTTGATAGACTCCTCCCAGGGACTTAGCTCTGCCCTTCATCCTCAAACAAACAAGCTTTGTGAATGTATGAACTCAGTCCTAGAGTAATACCTGTGGTGTTGTGTGAGTTATCACAAACCAATTGCACTGAGCTTCTGCGATTCACAGAATATGAATATTATATGGTCTATAATAACTCAATGCATATTAGCACTATAGTTACTTCTTTCCGAGTGGCCACTGAGTGAGTTTGTTCCTATGTCAGAACTCCCTCAGGAGAGACCCTTTTCAGTCTCATGGGCCAAGTAGCTAGATACTTTGCAAGCCACATGTGAAAGGTGCTAGAAAAAGTGAGGGAAGTACAGAAGAGACAAGCAGACAAGAAGAGGGCACCCCAGAGGGACTTCAGAGTAGGAAAGTATACCTGTCCATGAAGTTTTTGAACCTGAGGCAACCCTGCAAAAAACTGGGACCCAAGGACATAGAACCTTTCCCAATTGTCCTATCATAAGTCTGGTGACAGTGGAATGAGAGCTGCCTAAAAGCCTCAGGCACATCCTTCCAGTGTTTCATTGTAGTCTGTTGAAACTTTTCCATAGCTTGTTGTTAAGGCCTATTAGGAAGCCGCCGCTATCCTCTCATCCTAGTGAAGGAAGAAGAACAATTTGAGATCAAGGAAAACTTTGACTCCATGTACTATAAACGGAAGTTGCAGAGGGATGGTGGCAAAAGATGTTAGGGCATCTAGACTTATTCATAAGTTCCATGCCAAACATTCCACCTGGTAGGATGCCAACACATAAATTTCTGTGTAATGTAACCTCATGTATATTTGCTGTTTTGTGGAGCTAATCTTTCTTCTGAAGGATGGACGTGTCAAGAGTAATTGTAATAGTCCAGATCACACTCTGCACTTTTGTTCACAGCTAGACAACAGAAACTAGGGAAGGGGATTGGAATGGTTGGAATGTATGGGTGTCTGGGAGGGGATCCTGTGCACCAGTCTGTGGCCTGGGAGAATCTTGACACCTGAAGGTCAAACGATGAGAGCCTTCTGAGCTGAGCAGTAATATAGTAATATAGTACTAGTAGAGACAAGACACCCAAACACATGCAGAATAAATAGAGGGAGGGGGGAGAGGTATAATTTGTTGTCTCGCTAAATTATGGAGCCAACTCAGGAATCCTAAATCAATCAATAGCTATAAACACTTATAATCATGCTTAAATTGTGATGGTCTATGATCTAAATTTGGGTTTCTGAAGGAACCCGATTCCTTCCTTCTAAAGATAGAACAAAGTAGCCATATTGCTTCACTTCACCACCTCTTCTGGATATTACACAGAGACTTTCCAGTAATGGGAAGTGCCTTATTGAGGCAAAACATGTTCCTCAACGATCTGCAGAATGTCACTTTCGTAACACTGATGGGCTTCATTGAGATAAATCAAAGGCAACTTGCACAGGCCTAATATCATACCCATATAACTATTTTCTTATAGCTTTTTGTCACAACCAAATATCAAATATGCAACAGCTGTCGTGCTATAATACAACAGGTTCATTTTGATCATTTTGATGGAAACTTCTAAAATGATAGTAACTAGACTTTACAACGTCTCTGAAAGAACAGGCACTCCATTTGCTAAAAATTACTCTCTAAAAGTGGCATATTGCTAACCCACAACCATACTTCATGTTGTAGAGCGGCAAAATAACCTGAGGCAAACACGGAGCAAACTTCAGCTTTTACTTTATTGTAGCAATAAAGGATTGTTGCGGCTGCCGCGCTAACAAGACAGCCAGCTGGCGGACAACAGCTGAGGCCGTTTGACAGCTCCCTTTTATAGCTAGCTGTCAAATGGCATCAGCCAGTAGGAACGGTCTGTGTTCCTGCTGGAAACACAGACCGGAGTGAAGACTTCAGCTCAGTCTTTTCCAAACACCACACTCCTTTCCCCCAGAACAGAGCATGCGTAGTCCTTCAGATAATTTAGGTGCTTGCGCAGGCGGCCAGATCTTCTAAGTCCTGACGAAGCTGCTGCTGGAAGGAACTTCTCTGCTTGCTGGGCAACTTTTGGTGCAGACGAAGCTGGCGACTCAGTTTCAGGTGTCTCTGGCTGAGGGACAGATGGCTGTTCAGGTAGGCTTGCATTTCTGTCATACCTATGGGAAGTTTCTTTGGGTGCCGGCGGCTTTTCTGTTGCAGAAACGTCTTGAGGGCCATCTGCAGACGAACTCCAACGCCTTCTAAGTTGATCGATATGGCGGCGCCAGATGCGCCCTTCCTGCAGTTGGACCCTGTAAGACTTAGGACCGGTTACTGCCACAATCTGCCCAGGCATCCATAAGGGGTGTCCTGCATAGTTCCGAGAATAGACCTGGTCATTCTCAGTGAACTCCTTTGCTGAGCTATTTGACCCCAAGGGCGTGACTGGGGCATAATGCGGATGGAGTCTGTCTAGGGTGGTCCTCAGGCATCTACCCATGAGAAGTTCAGCCGGAGACCTATTAGTAGTGGCACAGGGAGGTTGTGTGCTGGTCAGAGTAGATACTTAGAGCCTAGAGTGCCAATCTATGGGCCCAAACGCTTGCAGGGCCTCCTTAACTGAATCTGACTGCTCTTTCAGGCCAGGCCGTTACTGGCAGGATGAAAAGGAGCTGTAAGTGAGTGCCTTATTGCTAGGTTGGCTAGGAAACTCAAACTCACAGGAAGTAAACTGGGGCCGTTATTGAACATGATGGTGTCAGGGAGGCCATGGGTAGCGAATATCCTTGAATAGAGTCTTAGTAACAGCTTCTGAAGTTGTGGTGGTCATCAAGGTCAGCTTCTACCATTTAGAAAAAGAATCGACCATCACAGGAATATATGCCCATCAATGGGGCCAGCCAGATCAATATGCACCCAGGACTAAGGGGCCACAGAATCTTCCCACCTTCCTGGAGTGGATGTGGGTGGAGCAGGTCTGGTAGCTTGGCATGGCTGACAAGCATTCATCCAACTTATTAATCTGAGCATCCATGCCTGGGCCACCATACAGAATTGCGAGCCTAGGGCCTTCATCCTGACAATGCCAGGATGGCCCTCAACGGCAGGACCTTTAAAACTGAGTCTTGTAACTTGGAAGGGATAACAACCCTATCCCCAAAGTAGACATGCCTTGCAAAGAAGATAGTTCTTGCTGGTGAGTATTGAAAGGCATGAATTTGGGGGCGTAAGGAAATCACCAGCCACCCCCTTCCCACCCAGTCAAGAACTTGGGCGATTACCTTGTCCCTGCAGAGTGGGGCAGCGATATCAAGGGCAGTGATGGGAAAGTTGGAGATTGTTTGATCTGGAGAAAACAGCATTAGTTGGTGCAGGGATCCTCCACAGGAACAGGTACGGGGCAGCAACTAGAGCATCAGCATGGCGTAGTACTCTTGCAGGTCATGAATCAGTGTATAGGAATAGGCAGCCAGAAATAAAAGCCCACCTGGTCATCCTTGGAGACAAATCTGAAGAGTTTGTCTTTCGTCTAACAGAAGGCCTAACAGAGGCTTGTGATCCAATCAATCAAAATTATGTCCATAAAGAAACTCATGGAATTTTTTGACAGAAGCAACTGCAGCCAAAGCCTCCTTGTCAATTTGGCTGTAGTTGCGCTCAGCTGGGAAAAGTTCTGGCGAAAAAGGCAATGGGTCCTCAGACGCGTTAGGCAGTCTATGACTGAAAACAGCACCTATGCCGAAAGAGAAGCAATCTGCTGCTAAAACTAAAGGTAAATGTCTAATTAAATTGGATCAGGACAGGCATTGATTGTAAAGTAATGATTTGACAGCATGGAAAGGCATGTGGGCTTCCTAGGTCCCAGTTCCCCCAGGGAAACTATTTATCCTAAGAGTTTGTGCAGAGGCCCCTGCAACAGAAGCTTTATGTGGCAAAAATGAAGCGTAAAAGTTAAGAAGTCCTAAAAAAGCTTGGAGCTCAGTCTTGTTAGTTGGTGTGGGTGCCTTGTGAATAGTCCTTACTTTGGATTCGATTGGCGTCAATTCTGTATCCCAAATTCTGTATCCCAATACTAGAGGCGTCAATTCTGTATCCCAAAAAAATCTACCTGTGGGGTGGCAATAGGGCACTTGTCTTTCTTTAACTTAAGACCATGCTTTCTGAAATGATCGAGGAGTCCTCTGTGCAGTAACTGAGGCTTGTTAGGGGCAGATATTAAAATATCATCAAAATACGGGATTATGCCCAGTAATCCTTGAAGAAGTCTTTCCATTAAGGATTGGAAAATTCCTGGAGCCACACTTACGCCAAATTGGAGGCACCTACATTTGAAAGCGCCCCTGTGTATTACAATAGTTTGTAGTTCAGACCTGTGACATGTCCAATTTTGCAAAAATGGTTCCTGGCTCAAAAGAATGTAGTAGGTGCTGGATAACAGGGACTGGATAGGCGCTGATTTGTAAATATTTATTCAATGATGTCTTGTAATCCATGCAGATTCTTACGCTATCTTTCTTCAGGGGTGTCACTATTGGGGTTTCCCATTTTGCGAAGTCCACAGACTCTTAATACGCCCTGTTTAATTAATTTGTCAAGCTTCATGTCTAATTTGGGGCGGATTGCAAAAGGTACCCTTCGAGGCTTTAAACAGATTGGAACTGCCTGAGGGTCCAAGTTGAAAGATATTGGGGGTCCAGCACCTCACTGAACACATCAGCATAGTCATTAAACAAGGTGTCCACTTCAGCATTTGTAATAGAGTGGATTCCGCTTATATGGAGGCCAAGGGCAGGAAACCAGTCCTTCCATCCACTACTTCCATCCACTACTACTAAAGGCAAGTGATCTTTAAAATTTTGAAATTGTACAAAAAAACTTGCCTTTTCCGATGACTGGNTAGTTGTTTCAAGGTGCTCCATGAGATGATGGACAGTGCTGAGCCTGTATCAACCTCCATCCTGCAAAGTTTTCCTTCTATAGAAACAAAAACACTGATTTTGTTAGAGCTTTTGTTAGTCAGCTTGGCTTGATAGCAGGTAAAACAGTTTTCAACTTGTTTTTGGAAATGTTGGGTTGTCTGAGGCTTTTGGGCAAAAGTCTTTCCTGCTTGACAGATCCTGGCTAAATGACCCTTCCTTTGGCATTTGAGACAAATGGCATTCCTGAACTTGCAGGATACCCTGAGGTGGTTTCCTCCACAGCTTAGACAAATGGGTTGAGACCGTGGAGGTAGATTGGGGTTTGACCTGTTCTCCCCTCGACTGGTTCTTTGCTTCCTGAAGTGACTTACATCATTAGCCTCTTCATAGCCTTCCCATAGACTCCCATGTTTCTGCTGTTGGTCTGAAAGGTGGGAATGCAGGGTTCAAAGTCATCTTGACTCAGCACTGCGAGATCTTTCGAGGAAAGTTGAAATTCGCACTCGCGAATAGTGACAATAGCTCTTAAAGTGACATTCAGCTCGGTAGTGACTTCGGCTCTTTTTGTAATGACTTTGCTCAGCAATTCTTTGCCCGTTTGCCTCTTATATGTATCCCACCCTCATTGCCAGTGTTATGGAGCAGCGGAATAACCTGAGGCAAACATGGAGCGAACTTCAGCTTTTACTTTATTGTAGCAATAAAGGGTTGCCGCGGCTGCCGTGCTAACAAGGCAGCCAGCTGGCCGACAACAGTTGATGGCATTTGACAGCTCCCTTTTAGAGCCAGCTGTCAAACGACATCAGCCAATAGGAACGGTCCGTGTTCCCGCTGGAAACACAGACTGGAGTGAAGACTTCAGCTCAGTCTTTTCCGAACGCCACACTTCATTTAATTATTCTCCTCTTGCTTTGAATTTAACAAGCAATTTCAAGCATAGAGCCTAACAATCCTTCATCTTAACTGACAGATAAAATAAGGATTGATCTGGATCTCTGTTATTGGCTTCAGAGGCCTGAGGCTTCTGATGGCAAAATGGAGGCCGGGGTGACACACAGGTCAATCCAGAACCCTTTTCTCAGCTGCAAAGGCCTTTCCTGAAAGCCTCTGGCAGTGAAACGGAGTGGTCATAAATTGAACTACCTGTAGTTTGTATTCTTCTCTCAGTACATTCCAGTTATGAGTTTCATCCCACCAAGTTTCAGTAATGACAACTATATCATATCTCCATTCATGCTTTAAGTTACCCTGGTTTATCCCTAAACAATGAACATTAGTGTATATGCATTTGGGTCCTTTATGGGTCTTCTGTATGTTTTTTGTATCTCCTGTGTTGTTATTGAGATTCCCATCGTTTTCATCACACTCTACTTCAGTACGTTTTTCTTTTGTTTCTTCTTTCTCTTTACTCCCTACCTCCTTATGTGATTGGTTATCTGATGGTTTTTGCTTGGAATTAGGTTTTAAAGGTCATGAAGCTTGCCTTCCCTCCCTCAATTTTAGTATAAAGCACTTCTGCGGGGTTGGTTATTTTAGTAAGCTACTCAGTTACAGCTTTGATTTTTGCTCCAGGGAGACAATATACCTCCCCAGATTGACTGCTTGGTCTACAGTTCTTCACTAAATTGGATTTGCAGGAAGCATATTGCTGAGGGGATGAGTGGTAAACAGTTTTCAATTGCCCCTTAGAATGCTTTCGGTTCTGGGTCCTCCCTTTTGGACTGCAAGGGGCCCCTGCTGTTTTTATGCAGCTAATAAATGAAGTACTGTATGAACATGTGTACAAGGAGGTGTTAGTTTACCTGGTGACATTTTAATCTTATTGAGACAATGGCAGAACACATAAAACTAACCAGAACTGTGCTCAGGAAGCTTTGAGTGGCCAAACTATAGGCCAAACTGTCCAAATGCAAATTCATCAGAGTAAAATTGACTATTTGGGCTACTGCTTCTCCCATGAGGGGATAGAAATGCACTCTGAAAAGGTGTCGGCAGTGCTAAAGTTGGCTGTTCCCTGCACCCAAAAGCAACTACAAAACTTCCTGATATTTGTGAACTTTTACTGCCAGTTCATGCCCTCATTTGCCCAGATAGCTCCAGCCCCCACATTACCAACCTGCTAAAGGCAAAAGTGGAGGGGAAACCCAGACCCAGCCAGCTGCTTAAATGGACTATGGAAGGCCAGGCTGCAGTCATAAAGCTTAAGCACTTGTTCACAATGGAGCCAGTGCTGAAAGACCCAGACCCCAATTCATCCTTCAGGCTGATGCCAGTGATGTTGCAATGGACACAGTGCTTCTACAGAAAAATGAGCCAGGAGTCCTGCAGCCCTGCACCTACGCTTTCAAAAAGCTAAATGAGATGGAGCAGAGATGGGCAGACTGGGAGAAGGGTGCACTTGGAGGCATTTTTTAGAACAGGGGGGTCAAACTCAAGGCCCATGGGGCCAGATCCGGCACATGGAGTGCTTAAATCCGCCCCATGGGACCAGCCTGGAAATAACAAAGGACTAGCCCGTGGTGCCTCTGACAGCCAAAATGGTGTGTGTGTGGCCCATTTTCAGATTGGATGGCCTCCTGCAGGAGGTTCCATCCTGTATCCCCCTTCACCCAGCTGGCCTATAGAGAGAACTACAATTCTGATCCAGCCCTCGAAATTTGACACCCTGTTCTAGGGAAAATCCCATTTAAAGTGTGGACTTACCATAACAGTTTAGAAGCCTTGAAAACTCCCTGGAGACTATCACCCAAACAGGTTCAGTTGCATCACTACTTTAACTGATTCAACTTCACATTTAGGCACCTCCCATTTATGGGTAGGAACTTTCTAGCAGATTCTTCATCCAGCCTGCCACACAACAACAGTTCAAAGTCAGAAGTCATTAAACCAGTCATCGCCTCCAGGCAACTGGCAGCTCCAGTCATCACCTGGGCACAAGCCAAAATGAAAACCTAACTAGCTGGTAATTTAAATGGTACTCTAAAGTCTTGCATGCATTGGGGGAAAAACCCTGTATTTGGTAGCCTGGAAAGATTTCCCCCTTCCCCTTAGTAATTGAATGGGTCAACTCCCAACATATTAAAGCCCCCAAACTGCTTAAAAATTCCATGACCATTATCCAGATAAGCTGCATTGAAGTGTTTTATTAATTGAGAAATTTTGTGAATCTCTCCCTCCCACCCCCCTTTTTTTCTCTTTTGCAGGACGAATGTCTCTGTTAAGGGGGGCAGAATGTCAGCTCTGCCTGGCTCGACTTGGTGCCCCACAGGCATCAAAAGAAGAATGAGGGGGGGGAATAAAAGGGCAGTAAGGAAAGGGCAGTAAAACTTTGTGTATACATGATAGGAAATCGGGAGGGGGAAATGACAGGTGATAAGACCAGAGCAGCCAGCCAGGCACCCTGAGAAATATGCAGATTACCCCCAAACATCTCAGTGTTCTCAAAACATCTTGGGGAGCTCAGCTTCCTCGAAACAGACTGGTCATGGGGGAAGGAATGAGCTGGGAATAAACCTACACCTTATTTTTGTATCTAGCAAGTGTGGTAGATTTCAGAGTTGCCTTGACTTTACTGCAACCAACATCCTTAGTAATAGAACCCTTTGCTTTAACCAAATGGCGTCAAAAGCTTTTCTTTCCTAAGGGATTGGACTGGGGCAGGTCTCACATTAAGCCAGACCTGCCTACCCCAGTCCAATCTCTGTCAAAAGGAACTGAAGAGTTTCAGCATCCTTCCTCTCTCTCTCTTTCTGAAGTGGCTGACATTGGGAAACTCTACCAGTGCCCCAAAGGGCTGGACTACAAACAGCACTGAGGCACACAAGAACAGGCACCAAGTACCAGATTCATAAAAACAGGGGTCTACCACACTAGACAGACCCCAAGGTGCAGACTATGTAGTGAGGCCTCAGACAGTCTAGATCCTCCCCACATCCAGTTGGAAGATTTCACAGAACATTGTGGAAAATAACAGGGTTAAGAGCCTGTAGGACTTCCAGATACAGGTAGGCAGGTACTGAAAGTACAGGTATGATCAACCAGAGATCATGGTAATAAACAAGGACCAGAAGACTGCAGTAGTGATAGTTGTAGTAGTGCCAAGGGACAGCAGCAGCAGAAAGAAAGAGTATGAGAAGCTGGCCTGAAGAAGGTACTGGAGAGGATGTGGAAAGCAAAGGCCAAAGTGTTTCTAGTGGTAGTAGGATCATTCAGATCTGGTTTGTGCCTCCTAAAGCCCATGTCACACTGTACAAACGGATGGAAAGAGGATGTAAAACGGAGAGAAACACTTGCCATCCGTTGGTTAATGCGATGCATCCATTCTGTACTCACTGCCTCCCGTTTTTCATCCTCTCTATCCATCCAGCATCCGTCTATTGACATTTCATCCTGCTCAAAAGTTTGAGCTGCTCAAAACTACTTGAGCGGAAAATGTATCCAACGCGCTCGTTCTGCATCCGCTAGCATACGGGGAACATCCGTTCTGCGTCCGTTGTCATCCATTACACATCCGCTATATCCGCTAGGCATCCGCTGCACATCTGCGCAACTCAAATCTGCTCCACAGTAAACGGACGCAGGGAGGAAGCGGAACAGACGCGGAAACAGACGCGCAGCGTTAGTAGCACGGATGGAGAAAGATGAAAGCAGATGCAGCTCGCAAACAAAGCATAAAAAACGGAAAAAACGTCGCAGAGGGACCTATCCGCTCTCATCCGCTTCCATCGCGCTAGGCTTCGATTCCGCATCCGCTTTCCATCCGCCCTGCGTCCTCCCCCCGTCCATTCTTTCCGTGTTATCCGCTCTGGTTATGCAAATTTTTGCCCCTTTTGAGAGTGGATAGCAACGGATGGAACATTTTTCTCGTCCGCTGTGTCCTTTTTACAAACGTTTTGCATCGTCGGCCAGTGTGACAGGGCCTTAAGCTGGAAGAGTAAACTTCAACAGATCCCAGGAGCAACATAACAGCTCTATGTCCAGAAAGAGTGCAGCACTATAGGTGGGGGGGGGGGGGGGGTAAGAGAGAGAGAGAGATTCTTTGACCTTTGGCCAACAAATTGGAAGTTGTTTTTACAGGCAAATTAACTTATGACATTTCTTTTCTGACAGCTTGTTTTTCATGAAAAATAGGATTGGTAAATAGATTCGATTTATGGCACATTTGCCTCTGTAACATATTGCACTGCACAGTCAATTAGGTTGCAAAGAGTCATCTCTCGGTTTCTGTTCAATTCATTAAAAAGTCACGCCTCCCTTCTCCCACTTCCCCATCCCTTTTTCTTATCAGCAACCAAATCCTGGTAGTTCCCATAAGATCTCAAGATGAGGGCATCCAGCCAATTGGCTTTAAAGCAAATCCTCAAATAAAAAAACAGGCATATGCAAAGGAGGATATTCAAGGAAACAATGTTCTGCAGGCAGAAAAGGGGAAAAAAGACAATTATTTGCAGAAATGAGAAAGAAGAATGCAAGAAAAGATGGGTAGGTCTTGCTAAAGAAACACACATGTGCAAGCTCTTTCCCAATATTCTGTTCTCCCAGCTCCCCCCCAGCCCCTCTCCAAAAAGCAGTAGGTTTAAGATGATTTGAAGCAGAAGGAGGAAAAGGAAGGAAAAGCTCTTGATTGCACTTCCTGTTATGACCTCGCAACAGTGTTTCAAAACCTCGAGGACTGCAAAGTCCTGAGCTATCAGGAGAAAAATAAGCTTGCTTGCTATTCACTATCTCTCTCAAGCCTAGCTCATAATATTTCTGCTTAGACTAATTCAGTTATTAAATCTTCTGTTTCTTGTCTCCTACCATACTTAATTGTAGTTTCCCAAACCTGGGAAATCTACTCAAAGAATCATTCAGATTTGACAAGTGTCTTTTAAGGGGTGTTTCTTTAAAGACACCTGAAGATGCCTGAAAATAAGGCTGATTCTCTTCCTTTTTGATTAAAAGTTCTTTGGCAGATTGACCGTTTTTAAGCTCAGTTTAGTATCCAGTGCACAAGCAAAAATGTATCTGTTGTAGCAAAACTATCAAACACATTGGTGACTTCATGAAACTGTCATAACTGTTCTGGAGTAATCCATAAAATTTCAGACCATGGCAAATTTGTTCTTGAAGATGCTAAACAAGCCTGAATTACTTTTTTCCATGGTTTTCTATGATTCTGAATCTCTTATCTTAGGCAGGAATTTCACTTCAAACTCTTAAGAGTGAACTAAACACTTGATGCAATGTTTACTTTCCTAATGTAATTTTTATTCTAGCATTCATGGAAGCTGTGCAATATTGTGGCAGAAACCATCAAGAATATTCAATCTGGATAAAAGCTAATACTAAGATAAAATAACATAAAGGAAAGATCCCTGATTAATGAGGCAGATCTGAAATTGAAGGAGCAAATCTATCTTATAAAGATCTGGTATTTTTATTATTTTAATCCTATAACAAGGTTTATTTTTAAGAGCATTCAGAACGATATGCCAACAAATCCATTCTAGCTTGAAAACTATTTTTTTTCTTATAGCATGCCTCACAAATCATAGTGAACTCAAAAGAAATAAGTCACATTATTATATGTAAGCTGTGTTTTTATAGGCCTGTTGTGATCTATGATTTATGGCTTGTGGGGAAAGTGCCTATTGTGAACTATTTATTCAGCAATCTCTTCAATACTTGAAAGATATTGTACAAAAGAAGTCATATGGTATTAGTGAAAGCAGACAAATTTACGACTTTGTTTCATGGTGAAAAATCATGAAGTCATATTGTACATTTAAGCTACAAAACACATTGCAAATTCAATTACATTTAGAAGAGCATTCAGAAGCTTTTGGAGGGAAGTCCCCAAAACTGATATTGTCCAACTGGGATGCTGACAGCCTGCTCTGAATTATTAGAGAAAGGGGGAGCAGAAATATGTTCCACTTCCTTTCACTTGAACGTCCTGATTGTTTATTGACAGCCTTTGATTCCAATCAGTTGACCTAGTCCAATCTGGGCACAAGTACAGAAAATGACTAGACAACCTTCCTGACCCTGCCATCATCTAGATTAGAAGTGATCAGAGGTGGTTCGGACCAGTTCTATAGAACCGGTTATGATTCTGCACAGTTCAGACAATTAGCAAATCATGTCCCGGCTGGTCCCGCCCCCCTCTGTTCACTCCTTCCCTCCCTGCCCAGTTAGTCCTTATCACGCATGTGCAACATTGTGCATTCCCAACATCACTGACTGCATTCCCCCACCCAGTCACTCCTTAAGGTATTTCTTTTTTTCTTCTCCCAACAATCAGCTGTTCTGATGATCAGCTGTTCCGGGATCCCCCTCGCTGTCTTACTGCTTCCTGAGGCCCTGGAGACAAAAAGGGATGCACAGGGGTGGGTGCTGCACGTCCCCCTCGCTCCATTTTTTGCCTTCCTGGGCCCCAGGAAAGCTTTCTGGGAGCAAAAATGCCCTCCCAGGAGGCTTCCCTAAGGTCTAGGAGGCCCAAAAATGGGGCAAGGAGCTGCAAAAAAGGAGCCACACCCACCCAGTCACATGGTCATGCTCACCTAGCCATGCCCACCTAGCCACAACCACCTAGCCATGCCCACAGAACCAGTTGTTAAAAAAATTGAATCCCACTCCTGGATGTGATAAGCTATACATTTCCTCATCTTCACAAAGCTCAACCCATCTAGAGGAAAGTATATTGGCAAAGGAAGGAACAAAGTAAACTGTTATGGCCAACTAGAAAATCCTGAAGTTATGGTTAAAATTGCAGCAATGACATGTTATGAACAGGTCAGTTTGAGCTTTGCTTGCTTCAAGTACTTGTGTAACCCTCTGGTACACTGAAGGAAATGACTGTAATTCTCCACAGACCAAAGCTCACAATCAGATATTACATTTTGTTGCCTAACGGCAGTTTGGTGTGGTCAGCCTGTGTTCTTGGGGGAGTAAATGGGGCTGTTACAGGATACCACATATGTTGCAGGCAAAGAACTCCTCCCTTGGGCTGGTTGCCAGCACTTCCTTCAACTGCAGCTATCAGCATCTGGCCTAAAGATGAGCACTAAAGTGAATGAGACACGAATCTGGCAAGAATAATCTCAAGGTTCTACCACTGCCATACAAAAGAAGCGATGAACTCTCTTTACAGTGATGACCAGCTCACTAAAATTCTGAACAGTAGAAGATGTTAGAAATGCTCAACCTAGAAACGAACAGCTATTATGAAATGTGCCATGAAAAAAAAAAAAAAGCAGTGATATAATTTGATCATCTGAAATGCAACATTCCTTTTGATTCACATAACCATGAATATTACCCCTTCTGGGGCTGGCGTTATTCAAATGCTACGGTGAAACAGATGATTAATCTCTGAAGAGGAAGTTCATGTGCAGAGAAACATGGGAGAAGAAAGTGCTATATTCAGTTGTAATCCCAGTTAAAACCTCCTCCTTTTCTTTTTAACTAAGCTTTTGATATACTTAAACATGATTTGGATATAATTTAGTAAAGGGAAAGTACCAACAACGGTGGTGGATGGAGTGCCAGGAACACACTCCACATGGCAAAGATGATGTCAGAAAAGTTACAAAAAACCCTACAATACTATAGCTAAAAGCTGTCATAAAATAAATACACAACAGGATAACAAGGATGCATTTCACATTTTTGTGGATTTGTTTAATTAGTGCCAAAGTAGTTAGGAACCCTCTTTTTCTCTATTTTTTTAATTTATACTGTAGCAGCAGAAACATACTTATTGTTTTTTTCTAGAATTACAGAGGCTCTAAGAAATTTGAAAATAGTGCTGTCCTCTGCTTTCAAGTACCTTGACATTTTCACAGAGAAAGTAGAAGTAAATGATTCTTGAGACTTGTTCTCCCAATGCTTAAATTGTGCAATGGATAACAATTAGAATTTTTTGTTTTGAGATTATTTATGTAAACAACTACTGTATATGTTCAGAATGATTACTCACATGCCACCAGCTACTTTTTTTTCCATATAAATCCTCATCCATTCAGTAATGTTTCAGAGCACTACCTATGTATGCACCTATGTATGCACTTTACCTGTGCAATAAAATCAAGTCAAAGAAGTAATTAATGTCTATATGTTTTAAAATAACCTATGTACTTCTCACTGATCTCTTATTCCTCTTTTCTCAGTCAGCTACAGGTCGTTGCAGGGCTATTTCAGAATATAAAATTGTGCTCAGTTCCTTTTTATTTTGAGTCATTCTAGAAAATCATGATGATCCTGTGACCCTATCTATATGACACAGGAATGATGATAGGAAGAAGAGAATTCACAACTCTTGACTGAATACAATTTTGTGATTCATTTATCCTTACATGGCACTACTGTATAATATGATAGTTGAAACAAGATGCATAAGCTTTGTCTGATGAGAAAATTAAATGTTGAAATGAATTACAGTAATGAAAAACTATCCTTAGCTGTAACTCTTGCTATGTGCCAGACTGTCTGGCACAGAAATATCTTTACTCTGTGTAGAATTGGCATCACAGTTCTCTGCGAACAGCATTCCCCAACTGCTGAAAAGGATCTTTTCAGTCACCATCTACCTAATTTCAGTTAAGTTAAAAAAAAAAAAGCTGGTGTGATGATAAGCACTANTTTCAGTTAAGTTAAAAAAAAAAAAGCTGGTGTGATGATAAGCACTATTGGGACATTTTCAGGGGAGAAGATTATCATTTTAGGTTCCTAATCTCTGGAAATGGACCAGAGGCTGGCTATTAATTATTGGTAAGATGCATTTCATATAACAAATCTATTTAGTAGTTGAACTGCTACATTCTCTCTGAATGGAAATTTCCAAAAGTATTTCTGGGGAAAAAAAAAAAGCTATGGAAAGAATGTTATTTTAAACAACTGCAAATTGGCTTGGAACGTGTTTATAATATAACTGCATTTTTACCCTGGTTTTTAAGCAAATTGCTGTAGTGAATCATATTGTCTTTAAGTGAATCCAATTTTTTGTTTGGTTTCCAGAAGCTGTCTAGAAAGATTATAAATGATGATCACATGATCCCAGGACATTGCAACTGACATGCAAATATATGCCGGATGCCAAGCAACCAAATTTTGATGATGCATCCACAGGGATGCTGTGTTGGTCATGCTAAGTGTAAAAAATAGGCATATGTCACATTTTTCAGTGCTGTAACTTTTGAATGGTCACTAAATGAATGATTGTAAGTTGAGGACTATCTATACTTGCCTGCCATTCCATTAATTTCATTTGTTGCAGGATAAGAAAATAAAATGGGATGGGATTGCAAGCCAAGCATATACCGTGGCCTTGCTAACAATATACTCCATGTCGAAGAGAGTTAAAAGTTTAGAAAAGCTAATTTTAAAAAGTGCACTATCAAATGTTGTGCAGTTGAACTATATTGACAAAGGCTTTTTCCTATGGAACCCCAGGTACAAAGGATTTGGACAGTCAGCAACAAAAATGGTCCTTAATTCCAGCAAAGGATCATTGTATTCAGTTTATCATGCAATCATCTGCTAAGTTTCTTGAAAGTCAATGGTACACTCTTTCTATAAATATTCTTAAAATGGCAGTCGTCAGCTTATCTGGTTCGGTGGACATGTCTTCCTCTATGTACAGTATATTCATTCACAGACCTATTCTATACATTTAAGGCTACAATAGAAGAGATATAAGAACCACATAGTTCAGCCTTTTGTTTCCCTAGCAGCCAATCACATGCTTGTAAAAGGAAAAACAAAATGTGTCAATGACACTCCTGCTTCTGTCTCCAACACTCAGCAACTTGCTGCCTCCAAGAGTATAGCCTGATTATAGCTATTATATGATGAGCCATTGACTGTTTTATCCTCAGATCGTTGTCTTAATTACCTTTAAAACCTACCATTAGCAAGTGAACATCACTTTAGGGTGAAATAACCAAATCATGGTTTAATACGTGCTATGTTATGTATTATTTCTCCCTGGAATCCTCCATATGCTTATAAGAAAAGGATGAAAACCACTCCCTGCCCACATTTCCTGCTACACACAAGGTATTATGTTACACGTCTCCCCCATTTGGTCAGCTAAAAGTCTTCAAATATTGTACTCTAATCCAAATCCTCTCTTTTATCAATTGTACTATTTTCATCGTCATTTTGGTGTCCTTTTCTTTTATATCTCTTACTGTTAAAGTATCTAGAAAAGAGATAAAGTCATATTTGTTCATTCAAGCATGTATTTTACAGTCGAATCTTGTGGACTGTGCTAAGAAATAAACTGGAAGGAAACAAAAACACAGTCCTTGCTCTGATCTTCTGGCAGGAAAGGTAGTATTACATCTTAATTAAACTCCCCAAAGCAAGATGACAGTACCATCTAATGATAGTTACTAAAGCCAAGGATCTTTATGGCCTCACAATGTTTTTTCCCCACATTCAATGTAGCCTCTGCAATCTAAAAATGATTCTCTCAGAACTTTCTCTTTTGAAATCAGAGTGTAAGCTGTATTCCATGTTCTTGCCTGACAATGGTAGGTATTCATTTGCTTTGCAAAAAGAGAACACAATGGGGTAGTGGTTTTCTTCCCAGGCTGAGCCTGTCATATCTGGAGTTAAAGTGAAAGGAAGCAGCTGCTCAGAAGTATTTGTATCTTCAAAGCAGGAAAAAACAGTTCCGTTTTCCCTCTAGTTTTTCAGAATGCTGCTCCATGGTTGTCCTCATTGTTATAAGCAATGGAATTCTCTGACATTGCTATGATCTGCATTACAATTTGCCTGCCTTTTTTTTTTACTATCTCAAATTCTTGAGTAACAAGAACATTTTGGCTGCCTTCCAAAATGAAGTTTGAAATCTCCCTTCCACCCCCTCCCGATTAAATGTTTTGATCTCTTTTGACCAGCATAGAGGGGAAATGAAACTGTGAGAGTGAAAATAGTTATTTGAAAATGAAGGTTTTGGAGCCTTTGAATGAAAGGACTCAGATAAGCCTGCAACACAATTAAGCTGTTGCCAAATTATACAGAACACAGTTTCCCTTCCCTTCCCCTGGAAAAAAAAACCCATTTATTGATGCAAAATGTATAATTTGCTAGAAACTAAATTGCTAAAGTAACATCATTAATTCAATTGTGGGAAGTGTGCGAGGTTATCTGTAGAAGCGCAGGAAATCAGGAGACAGGAGACCAGCGTAACTTCAGCTCTTTATTCTAGGTATAGATCTGTTGTAGCCTTTAGCGAGCCGCGGCAGCTCTTATAGAACTAGCCGGCGGCTCTCACCCAATGACAGCTTTCTGAATCTCCCGCGATTGGTTCGTCCAATCACACAATCTTTACTAACCAATCACCGTCGTGCGTCTTGGCCAATCACAGTGCAGTTCGTTTCAGCCAGTCAGGTTAGGGTATTACAAGTATGTTAATATGTAACATTATCTATATAATTTTACCACAGGTATGTTTACCAGCACATTTTCTGGCCTAGTTGGCTTCCATACCTTTTAGCTCTCAATGCTTTGACATTTAGCAGAAACAGGAACACAGGAAGTTGCTTCATATTGAGTCAGACCATTGGTTTTGATCTAACTCAGCATTGTCTTCATGGAGAAACAGCTTTTGTCTAGAATTTCAGCCAAGAGTCTTTTTCAGACTTCTCATATGATAAAGGGGATTGAAGCAGAGACCCTTGACACACAAAGCATGTATTCTGGTTCTATCACTGAGTCATGCTATTCCCCCATTATTTATCCTTCTGCTGATGTTGAAAGAGTTTCGCAATTTTTAACTTTCAGTTTCAACAAGTCTCTATATAACTAGAGTTCCTTGGCATAAGGCACAAATTCTAGCTCAGTTTATCTTCATAAAGGGTCTCTAATCTTTTCTTGCTCTTTAACAATTATTTACAAACATCCACTATTAAAGAATGAAGTGTAATTCCAAAATTATAAACCAATTTGGTCAGTCAAAACAGAGGTTTATTACTACTTCAGCTAGCTAAGTTTTATGAAAAATGCAGTTGCAACCGGCTCAGGAAGTCCTGGGTCATAATTTAAAAATTTGTAAAGAGGATTGTATTGTTTGAGATATGTATCCTCTAAGCATTTTTATCCCGGCTTTCGTATATGCTTTTGATTATTTTCTCTTGAAATTATATTTGGGGTTTGTATTTTAGAGGTCTGGCCCTTAGTGTGCAAATACAGTTGCAGCTGAAAGAGAGGAACACTTGAATACCATGATGTCTACTATTAATTAGTTAATCTTTGTTATACTTAAGGTATTTCTAGGAACTTCCACCTTCTATGTGGCCAAAAGATTGTGCTGAATGCATAATAAGTGATTCTCACAGTTGCTTGTTTAAAGAAATCTCCATATACTGGTAGTTCTGCACAGTGGTGGGATTCAAAAATTTTTACTACCAGTTATGTGGGCATGGTTTGGCTTGGTGGGTGTGGCTTGGCTTGATGGATATGGCTTGATGGGCGTGGCAGGGGTAGGATACTATAAAATCTCCATTCCCTCCCCATTCCTGGGGGAAGGTTATTGCAAAATCCCCATTCCTTTCCCACCCCACTAACCTGCTTTCCAGCTCTATTTTCCTGTATAGGGCAACAAAAGAAGACCCAGACGATCAGCTGGGACTCAGGAGGCAGAGAAGAGGTGGGGGCGGGGCCAGTAAGAGGGGGTATTTACTTGTTCTCCGAACTACTCAAAATTTTTGCTACCAATTCTCCAGAACTGGTCAGAACCTGCTGAATACCACCTCTGGTTCTGAAGCATTGCCAGGAACATCTTTACACTGAAAAAATCTTCACAAAAACAAAATGCCCTTAGGTCAGGAGAGAACAACTATGGTACCTTTACAACATATTGATTCAATTACCAGAACTCCTGAGCCAACCATTCCTGCTGGCTCAGGAATTCTGGGATTTGAGTCCAGAAGTTGTAAAAGGTGTGATAGTTACCCCGCCATCGGTGGCTCATTAGACACACTCCCAAAAAAACAAACAAAACTGAGCGAGAGAAGCCAGACAGACGGATAGACAGACAGACAGACAGACACACACAGAGCCCCAATCCAATCAAAGACTATTACATAAAGAAAATAGAAGGATACCCCCCAACTCAATGAATCAATCTTGCTGTTCTGGGGACACAGCAACATTCATCATAAACTTGAATGAAGCAACTAGAATCTCCAGGTTGCAGTCAGAGTGTAATCTCTAATGTGGCAGAAGAAGAAAGTTGTTGCATACATAGATAATAATTATTCCATGACTGTGTCCATGTAGTTACTAGAAGTTGAGCTCAGGGGAAGAGCATCTATGTATTTTAATCATATTAATGATATTTCTATTATGATTATCTTTTAATGAAATTAATCAAAATGGATTTTTATCCTTGCTCTACCTGCTTTTTGGAATATGATCTATGTGGTCTATGTAATGTAATTTAAATATCAAGTGCTTTTTGATCTACTTATCAAATTCCCCCAGTATGCTATTCTACTCAAAAGGGATTATGTCTGAATAGGACTTTATCAGAGATAAAATCTATTATAAATCACTTAAAAAATAAAACTAGCTGACTTAGGTTTTCAAGGGATATATTTAACAACTGCACGCATAGAGAATAATCAGACAATTTAGGAGTTTTGAGATACAGTTTTAGGCAATATGTGCAATTGTTTTAACAGCTGCACTAATATACTAAAAAAAAGAAGGCAGTGACTTCATTTTTCCTTTCTTATGCAAACCCATTTATTATATCCTAATGAACACATGTGGGAAACAGTGTCTCCGTTTCTTCTCACCCCATGCAGTTCCTTCATTCATTATTTTGCTACAAATTTTTATTTATGTTGAGGAAATAGCATGAAATGAGGTCTCAATGGAATTTTTATCTTGTATGCCACCATTCTGAGTGATATTCCGCAATGAAGGCTGAGCAAGGATTACTGTAAATCCTAATTTTCTCAATCCAAATTGAATGCAAATATCAGGATTAGAAGGGACCTTGGAGGTCATCTAGTCCAATCCCCTGCTCGGGCAGGAAACCCTATACCATTTCACACAAATGGTTGTCCAATCTCATCTTAAAACCCTCCAGTGTTGGAGCACCCACAAGTTGGAGGCAAAACATTCCCTTGATTAATTTTTCTAATTCTTAGGAAATTTCTCTGTAGTTCTAGGTTGCTTCTCTCCTTGATCTTCTCTGCCTTCTTTCAGGAAGGATTTCTCCTGACCAGCAAAGTAGACCACTATCCACTTGCGAACTGCAAAGAGTCCTTCCTCTCCTGTTGCCCCCACAGGCTGGCTCCAGCTCTGATGAGCCCCTCAGATGGGCAGAAACTGCTGTGCTCTGCAGAGATCCCCCTCACACACCTGTTCATGATGACACCAGCTGGGTCCTCTCGTCGAGGTGGATCTTGATAGACTTGAACACTGGGCCTTATCTAACAAAATGAAATTCAAGGGAGAGAAAAGTAAAGTCTTACACTTAAGCAAGAAAAACCAAAATTAGATTCGGTGAAACTTAGCTTAATGGCAGTAACTGTGAGAAGGATCTCGAAGTCCTAGTGGACAATCAATTAAATATCAGCAAGCAGTGTGCTATAGCCACCAAAAAAGCCAATGCAATCCTAAACTGCATTAACAGAGGGATTGAATCAAGTTCAGGAGAGGTACTAATACCACTCTATAAAGCCTTAGAAAGACTACATCTAGAACACTGCATCCAGTTTTGGTCACTATGAAAAAGCTGTTGAGATTCTAGAAAGTGCAGAGAAGGATGATTCGGGGACTGGAGACTAAAACACACGAAGAATGGTTGCAAGAACTGGGCATGTTTAGTCTAGTGAAGAGAATGACCAGGGGTGACATGATAGTAGTGTTCCAATATTTGAGTGACTGTCATAGAGAGGCAGAGTCAACTTATTTTCCAAAGCACCCAAAGGCCAGTCAAGGAACAATGAATGGAAACTGACCAAGGAGAGACTCAACCTAGAAATAAGGAGAAATTTTCCAACAGTGAGAACAGTCAACCAATGGAAAAAGCTTTCCTTCAGAAGTTATGGCTGCTTCATCATTGGAAGCCTTCAAGAAGAGACTTATCAGAAACGGTATAGGAATAATGATTATCTTGATAATAGAATAATGATCCTTTGATGACCTGTAAAATTTCCCAAAATGCATATATTTTTTTTGTTTAATTTCATTAGATTTTTTTTTTGCAAAAACTAGACAAATGTATTGAAAACATGGGAGAGACCTAGGGTGTATTCCTCTCCGTCTTCGAGATTCAATGGGATTTTTCCATGAACGATGCTTGTTTAGCTGGCAATGGACAGAATGACGATTTCTTGCCATTGCCTGTTGATTAATGAGAGGAAGATTGGCCCATGGCATTCTTCTCAGCATTCCAAGGGTGACAGGCTGAAGTCAAAGAGTTTGGTGAGCTTCAAAACAGTTTGGAGGAACTGGAGAGTTGAAATGGAGAGACACAGAATCTCCTTATTTTGACTCTCTCCTAAAAGAAAACTCTTCCAATTAATTACATAGTTTTATTATCTCAGAATAAACAAAGGCTTCACATTCATCATCCTAATCACCAATATTCATGTAGCTTTTATAACTTATGACGCCAAAGAAAAAGTGTTCTTTCGGGCAGATTTTGCCTTAGAAGGCCTTTTAAATTTCCTGAAGAACTGTTCACAAGCTGTCTCTAAAAAACCTCTCTGTCACCCACCCCCATGTGACTTTTGCTATTTTTTTCTGGATCATTTCCTGTACTTGCAGCAGCTTAAAGGAAAAGAAATTACCCATGTGTGCCTAACAACACAGAGTTTAGCATAACTTTAGTTATTTTAAGTAATTCAGTGAGAAATCTTTTAATATTGTTATTTCTGTTCTTTCTCAAATAAAAGTTCTCAACTCTAAGGATGGAAAAGGCTTTGGTTTCTTCAAAGGAATTTTGGTGCTCCAAATTTTATACTGGTTTCTAATCTCAAGGAGTACAGATGATATAAAATATACAAAATACCAGCTGTAATTTCATTTGTCCTAAAAATTTAGGGTCTTATATTAATTTTTATGTTTCCATAAGGCTTATTAATGATATTATCTGCAAGGCAATACAACAGATGGAGAAGCATCCCTTGCAATTGGCTAATTGTTAAAAAGGACTCTTGCAACCTAAAAAGTATCCCAACTCTTTCACAACATACAAGCATAAGAAAAAGAGTGCCATTTAAAGCAGGCATTTTCTGAAATAACAGGTCTTATCACTTACTTATAACTGTAATAAAGGAGTAGGAATTACTTAAGTGGTTGGAAATAGGAGTGTATAAAGGAGAACTAAATGCTTTTTCCTGGCTATAGTTTTGAACAAATGGATCCTTTTAACACTTAGCAGTGTAAGAAATTTAATAAATAAATATAGTTTTCAAATCCTTGAAGTAACTTTTAAGCACACACATTTTAGAGAAGTGCTGAGGATATCAACTCAACTAAACAGATGACATGAAATACCAACTGGATCTACAAAGCAAATGCTCTGAATTCAGCATCTTAAAGGACAATTTGTTCTTCTGAATACTAAATTCAGACTCTTCTGTGTCTTCCTTCTTTCTTGCCTGATATGAATGAGAACTTCTACTTTTAGATCTTAGTCTTCATTTCCCATATCTGGAAATGATACTCCCAACTTCCCCTTGATCATATCTTCTGCTTCTGATCTTTTGGATTTCAATGTATCTGGGCCAAAGCTAGCCCCCCAACAGTCACTTTGACCAAAGCCTGACAGCTAATGTAGCAGACAAAAACAAGAGTGAATTACACCTCTTTGCTGTTGCCAATCTTTTTTCACCAGTTTAGATATTTCATATGACACTTCCAGCTGAAATATAAAAATCTCACTACATTGGATACTTTATATCATCATTCCACTTCTTGCTGTTTTTTTGGCTCTCTTGGTGGTCTACAATATATCTAAACAAATAACCCAAGATCTTCCTGAAAATAAAACAAAACTCATTTGCTCAAAATACTGTTTTAAATCATTGCTTGCAGCAAAATTCAAAGTCAACACATGTGCTGTACAGACCAACCTCTTCCTCGATTGATATCCGAAACTATTAGAAGGGAGAAAGGATAATTTGATAACCAGATTCAAATGCTCATTTTGAAAAATAAAACATTCTGTTTTCCCATATTGAATCAGCTCATTTTCAGTGTATTTGTGTTTGCTACAATTCTTTCAGTTGGCCTGTACTTGTGCTTGACACAATGTGAGCCATAGTCAGTCTTGCTTTGCATATTTAGACACCAAGGGCAAGATCTACCAGCCTTCTGTAACTGGTGGCTTTAACCATAATGAAAAAACTATTTGTCTTATGGGCTGACATCTGGTGTTGGGGTACCATCTTGGTGTCTTGCCTTTGCTCTCTGCTTGTGGCAAACCATAATTTTGCATGATGGTAGGCCTCATTTTCCTATGACACATGGGATAATGTTTTTCAGATGCACACCTGCTTCTAGTTATTCACATGTGTGTGAAAAGATTCCCTTGCCTTTACTGAGGATTCCATAATGGCTCTACAAGAGTCTGACTACATGTATATGAGGAGACGCCAATACTATGTCTTCAGACTCCAGGAAACTTATTTTCTTTACTTAACCTGTTTCAAGGCCTACTTGTTGTTTTTAATAATTGGATCCATTGGTTTACATACTGCCTTGTCAAACAATTGAAAACAACTGTTCCTTCTTTTTGATAATCTTTAAAATTGTTGAAGTTAGCTATCCTCTCACCATCATCTTTTCTATAATATTCTCTCACTCAAATTAGCAGTTGCCTAAAATTATTACCTAATTCCTCACATTAAAACTTCTGATAGAAACTAGGTACCAGTTACAGTCTTTTCTGAAAGTCATCTTCCTCTGAGAAATGGTTTTGTATGTAGCACCTAATTGTGCTAATGATGGAATGGCTGCCTCCTTGTGTGTATAATGAAATGCCTGGCAATCAAAGTGATTCTTTCAGAGAACATTGAATTAGTGAACAATGTAGTTTCACTTTTAGACAATTTTACATTGGCCAGACTTCCTTATAAAAAGGCACAAAATGTACTCCTTGAAACCTGTGCAACTTGTAAGTTCTCTAGAACCAATCTGTGAAAAGAAAACTGGTAAATTGCAGGATAAAAAGATCCTGAAGTATATTTAATGCTTAGATAAACTCAGCCAGTGCAGTAGTTTTATAAATCCTCAGCATATTTCTATTTTCAATCCAGCCAATTATGTTTTGAGGGGAAACAATCTTCCACCCTTGTTAAGAAACCAAAACAAAATATAAACAAGCTTATTGTATTCTCTTGGGATAGATATTCTCTAGCCCAAGACTATCACAGAGATAGTTTTATCATATTTACAAAAGTTGTTTCAACAGACCTTCCACCTTATCTTGGTTTGTATTAAAACAAAAGTTCTTCAGTTGATGAGCTGGTCCATCAGGATGAGGATGAGGTTTTTAGAAAGTCATCATTTTTCAACTTTCTATTTGGAAGAAGGATTTCATTTCATCCTGACTGCAATTTCTTCAAAGAATAAAATGAGGTCTTTCATTATTAGGAAATCACCCAAAACCAAATCTAAAAATTCTTCTCTACTTATAGGGGCTTTAGGGATAGTTTGCATGTCACTTTGCATTGCCTTTTTGGCAATGCAAAAATTAATATGTTTATTCTTGAATTATATTAGTGAGGAAGAGGTGCTATAGGGAGGTGCTATGATAGGAAGTCGCATGCCTAAACATTATCTATCAAAATCTTGCTGCATACAGAAAGCTAGAATAGTAGGGATAAGTCCTGTTTTCTGTGTGTAAATATGGGGTGGTGGTTTGGTAATAAAATATGTAGATAGGTCATTTCCCACATGTAGCTTGATACAGTTCAATCCACAGAAAGCTGCATCCCATAATTCTAATGCAGCAAGTAATGTAATGTAATGTAATCTATAAAGAATTTCTGGTGATTGCAGGATTTGAGAAATGTGAATTTATCCTGAGATCTGAAATAGCATGGCTGCTAACAAGTCTCTCAAGCATAACATCACTTATGTGTGGCTTCCTCTTATGTATATGCTAATCAGGGACGATAGCCAATTTAGCTGCTTGATATATCATGGTTTCTTTTGTTGCATTGACACACACTGTAGATTTAGATATATAATGATGGGGACAGAACCCAGATAAGCTGGTCAGTTTAAGAAATGCATATCTTTGCCTGGAAGGACCAGACTATTTCATTAAAAAATCTCTTGTAAAATCTGAGTAACTTTATGCTTCCTTCTCCCATTCTTGTTTCTTGGTATTAATCATGTCCTTTCATGTTGCAATCTCATGGAAGGCCATTCCTTCCCTCCAGGAGGTTGCAGCTTGCTGAGTTACTGCTTGATCAGATAATCTAAAAATGGAATATTTTCCTTGTACCTTGCACCTTCCCAGCTATCCTCAACACCTAAAAGGTGATATATTTCTCCCTGAGAGCATCCTTGCTATATCAAATTATCCAGGCCAAGTTAAGATAGAGGACTGAGCTACTTTTACTGTTCCCCTATCATCAGGATTCCTAAACTGCAATGGATATAGCACATAGGCCCAACAAGATTCTTATATTTTCTAAATGTTTAGCCACAGTTCTCTTGCAGTTGCTGTGGTCTGATTCCGGTGATACTTAACTCTGAGTTGTTGGCTGAGTCCGATGAAAACTGGGATCTGACATTGTGGGTTTTTTTTAATTATTTATTTTATAATTTTACTTGTCTCGCTTAGTATAGTCAAAAGGGAGGATTCAGCACTGTCATGAATGTAAATTTAAAATATCAGAAAAAAAGCAATGAAAGAATAACAAAAGCCCAAGCTGGGAAACAGCATAGCAATCATATAATCTATAAGACATCAGGGAGTCAAAACCAAAAGTAGTATCAAAAATGTGGTCTTGGAAATTTGGCTAAATGAAAGCAAGAGGGAGGCTGTATCCAAGGGCTTTCTGAAGCCTGTAGGTTGTTGTCTGAAAACAAACTGGGAAGACTGTAACAAGCTGCAACAGTTTTCCCTTGAAGGCACACTACTGAACATCTACTTCCTTTCTCAATTAGGTAACCTAGTAAAACCTATTGGCCGCTTCCTCCTGGGTCCTGGGCACTGCCTTGCAAGGTCATAGTGGTTTAGGTAATGGAAGGATTTGGTTTTTTCAACCAATCTCTTTTCCTGTACCTAAAATGGTCCCTAGATCAATCTGAACACCAGCTGAGGAATAAATAAATGGAGTGTTAGGGTGCACATTCAAAGGGGTGTGCCTTTTATGACATGGCTGATGATCTTGACTTGGTCAGCCCACAGCAACTCCATTGCTTCCTTTAATTTATTGCCCTTATGAACTAATGTGTCTCATGTGAACAAAGTGACTCTGAAAATATACAAATACAGCTTCGGGCTACAGTAACTACCTTCTCTTGCATTCTTATGAATACCTATGCCGTTTTTAGCCAGATATCTCAAAGTCATATAAAATTATTTTCTGGATGCAGGAACTAGGAGAGATTTAACCTGGAAATAAGGAGAAACTTTCTGACAGTGAGAACAATCAACCAATAGAACAACCAATGGAAGTTGTGGGAGCATCATCACTTGAGACTTTCAAGAAGAGATTGGACTGCCATTTGCCAGAAAGTGTGTAGGGTCTTCTGCTTGGGCAGGGGGTTGGACTAGATGACCTATAAGGTCCCTTCCAACTCTGATTATCTGTTATCTACTAAGCTGGTGAAATCCCCTTTTAGTCGGATCTGAACTGTTCTTTATACACCATTCTTATGTTTTGGGGAAAATTTTAAAAATGTTTGCAGTGTATAAGGAAGAAAGAATTTGAGAGAAACTCAAATACATACTCAAACTTAGCATCAAGTGTTTTTTTAAAAAAGGTAGGATGACGGGCAACCTCTTTTGAGTATCTCTTAACATATCATTCAGTTTTGCTAATCATTGTTTCTAAAAACAACCATGCAAGGTACAAATATTCTAAAATGAGAAACACACAAAACCTGCAGCAATTGGTCCCCAAATAGGTTCGGTACAGTACAGTGGCCTTCCAAACATGAACACACATACACACACACTGACACTCATTGATAGATGGTTGAATGGAGAATGTAACAGATGTGCTATATTTCTTTTCAAAGACATCTTGCACCTGAAATACATTTCCCTTTCCCTGAAAATCTTATTTTTACTTATTTCCATTATTTCTATCCATCTGTTTTATTGCACTTATATTTAAAATTAATACATGATCTAGCATTTGCAGATATGTTTCCTCACATAAGTGAGGCAATCAATATTGATAAAGAAGTAGAGATAGCACCTCGATCTCATCTGCTAAAATGTTCATAAGAACATGATTTCTTCTGATAGAGTGCAGGGATCTGGAAGGATATGATGGTCTGTCTGGTAAAACAAAGCAAGCTTATGGCATACACTTGAGAGAAAACAGGGAAGCCTGTAATTGTAGAGTCTGCCTGGCAAGAACAAAGAAAGCTTATTCACAGAGAATATGCAAGTGTAACACTTGTATCAACTCTAGATTGTTAAAGAACTGATAACAAAGAGTTGAACATCCAGCATACCTCAGCTAGAAGTTAGGAATAGGGATGGCCTGGAGCAAATATTATGTGCATTAAATAACTCCTGAAACATTCATTAGCCAAGGCTTAGGAATAGGGACAGCTAAAAACAGCTTTCCCCTTGACTTTCCCCTGTGTAGCCAATCGAGCTGTTCTGACCCAGTTCCCCAAACACGACAAACCCTCTGAAGTTAAAGATGCCTTTATCAGGAGTGCCAGCAGCCCCAGCAATAAGTTTCTCTCTCAACGCAGGCTAACAAATCCATCCATCCGGAAGATGAATAGATGTGGCAGAGCTAGGGTGGGGCTTCGTCAGCAGTGATGGCTCTTCCTTTCCAAGGATCGGCCCATGGATTTCCACTGCTTTCCTCTCCTCTGCCTTCTGTGGATCTGTGAGTCAGGCAATGGCTGGCCAGCTGTTCCTCCTCATCGGTCACCTCCAGACCTGGGGGTTGTTGACTCTCCATCTGAAGGCTGAGGGGTGCCCCAGGCTTTTCCAAGGTTATGAAATATGCTTTTGTTTACTCTTTCCCCACCGGCTTTTTTTTTTTTTTTTCTGAATTGCNTTTTTTTTTTTTTTTGCTGAATTGCTATGTATTTGGACAAAGATGTACATTGGGAAAACAAGGGGAAAAGAAGATTTGAGAAGACTGTGAGAAAATCACAACCAGACAAAAAAGATATACTGACCTTAAAAAGTATAGTTTTTTTGTTATTGTCATATTTTTGTTTTATCTCAAGAAAAATGTTCCATTAAGTGTAAATCTGTTACAAGAACAAGTAGTCCTCAACTTACAACCACAATGGAGTCCAAAATATCTGTTGTTAAGTGAGACATTTGTTAAGTGAGTTTTGCTCCATTTTATGATCTTTCTTGCCACAATTTTTCAGTGAATCACTGCAGTTAAGTTAGTAACACGGTTGTTAAATAATTGTGGCTTCCCCATTGATTTTGCTTGTTGGAAGGTCACAAAAGGTAATCACATGTCCCTGAGATACTTCAATGGTCATAGATATGAGTCAGTTGCCAAGCATCTGAATTTTGATCTCATGACAATGGGGATACCGCAACAATTGTAAGTGTGAAAATGGAGATAATTCATTTTTTTCAGTGCCATTGTAACTTGAACAGTCAACAATGAACTGTTGTAAATTGAGGACTGCCTAAGCCCATTAATAATCAGGAATAATATAAGTGGCTGGCTTATCTTAATTGAAAAGAAGTGTAAAAATAAGTCCATACTCTATTTACTTTATACAGTTTGAAAATGTTCAGTTAGATTTACAATCTATTCTCATTCAGATTGATGAGAGCCTTGCCATTTACAGTAGCAATATATGCATTGCATCACAAACTGCATAATACGGTTATGCCCAGCCCATTTTTCTGAGAACAAGATGTGCTAGAGGAACATTACTTAGGTCCTGTGGAGTGCTAAACTATCTGAGAATGTTTGCTAAATGAAAAGGTTAATTACAGTATCTTACAAATGAAGATGTGAACCACAGGCTACAGAGGGCTTTCTTAGCATTTCTTTTTCTATATAATTTTTTTTTTAATGACAAACATATCTTCTTCCATTTGATGATGTATCATCTGTTTACAAATATCTTGTGCAATACAGTTGATGTTTATAGTCATATTTATTTACATACTGTAGTATTATTCTCTAGTCTTATCTTATTATACTTATTGAATTTAATGTCACTATCTCACTGTTCCTCTTCTAGTTTAATGCCTAATACAAGATTTTTTTTATCAACCTTTCTTCTGTTCCTGTTAGCATTTCTTAGCATTGTTGAAGGCCACACTTTAGAAATGCCATTTTTCCCCCAATATAATTTGTGGAGTGAGTTTAAAGAACACAGTGGATGTCGTAATAGCTTAAAAGTAATCAAAATTGCTCCATCCCTCCCCCCAAAAAGATGACACAGGTTTTAGAGCTGCTGAGCTGTCTGTGGGCTACGCCTTTTCATTCAAGCTTTAAGTACTTGAATGACTAGTCAGAACTACCACCCAAAGTTAGACAGAAAAATCGCAGAAAATGGTTGCAACATCCAGATCTCTCTGTGATAAAAGTAGGGGTTTTTCTCTTCTCCATTTTTAGATCATTTGACCCGTGGTGGGATTCAGCCAGTTCGCACCACTTCAGGAGAACCGGTTGTTAACTTTCGGAGCAGTTTGGTGAACTGGTTGTTGGAAGAACTCATTAGGGCAGAGAACTGGTTGTTAAATTATCTGAATCCCACCACCATGTTAGACATGCTGAATGAATTGTTTTCAGTAAAACAATTGAAGTAATTGATTAGTAAATTCTAGTTTGCATGAAACGATCTAGTGACATGGTTGCACAAAGACCTCTCTGATAAACTGAAAGATAAACAGGATAAATACAAAAAATGAAAAGAGGGACACGTAACGAAGGCAAAATATCAGCAGATAACCCAAATCTTCAAAGATTAAGTCAGGAAAGCAAAGGCTCAGAATGAACAAAGTCTTGCAACAAAAGTCAGTAGTCAATAATAAAAAAAAGTTTCTTTCAACATATAAATAACAAGAAAAAAAATCAAGGAAAAAGTCAGTCCACTAAAGAGAGAAAATGGCAAGGAAATGACAGGCTTCACAGTTTATTTATTAAGACTTGAGAGAAATAGATTTAATTCTCTATTCATATTAAAAGGCTTTATTATTCAGATATTTGTGTTTAATTGTATATTCTTCAAGAACAGAAGTTGAAGTCACATTTCTATCTTTCTTTGAATGGAAATTAAATATTTTTGAAATATAATTGCTTCATAATCACTAAACTAAGGAAAGCAAAGCAAATTGAAAGTAAAAAAAAATAAGTATTCATAGATCTTGGGCTGATCAATGAGTTGAAAATATGGGGAGCGCTTCACAAGGCAAGGATGCATGACACCATTTATCACAAGATAGTTTTCAAGCTTTTGGTCATGGTAGAAGAAACACTTGCTGTCTGATCCAAATGATTTGGATGTACACTTGAAAAAAAAGAGGAACCCATTCATAACTAACAATAAAATTAAATTAAAAGTTATATTTCCTTTTCCAATTTAAGAGCATTTATACTTTAAAAGGAGCTTATGAGCTTTCCATTCTTTAATCTGTATGTATCTGTAGCTATATGTGTCAAGGTTCCAACTAATGAACCCAGCCAAGCCAGCACTCCGAGACGATCAGGTCTCTTTAAGAATTGTTTTACTGAGTCCATCATTTTGACACATATGAAAGCAAAACTAAATCTTATTTTCCATATAATTTTTGTATAATTAAAGAATAGATATATCCCTTCCTCCTTGTTGGAGGTCACATTGTCCAATTAGCAGTGATGGGTTTCTAAATTTTTTCCTACTGGTTCTATAAGCGGTTCTATGTGCGCACACTTCATGGAGGCCTCAAAGATTGCCCCCGTGTGAACTGATGCTTTGCGCACGAGTGCACCTAATGAACCCTTCGCGCATGCACGCAGGGCTCAAAGACCGACCTCTGCATGAGCTGAGCTGTTTTTTAGCTCAGCTGAGGTGCAGCAATCTGCTCTGTCATGCAAATCATCCAAGCTAAAAAACAAGAGAATATAGGAGACGTAAGGTCAGGGGCGGGTGAGCAGGGCCAGCCACCGGTGGTATTTACCAGTTCACTGAACTGGTCAAACTTTTGACTACCAGTACGCCAGAACCGGTCCGAACCATTTCTTTTCTTAAAAAAGCTTCCTATGGGGAAACCCAAAGAGGCATCTTCATGGAAAACCGTGTTTTATATTTATTCCAAACTTTCAAAATTATCGTTGAAGTTAACATTTACTTTAACTGTATCATACCATGGGTAACTATCCCAACCAAATCTTAATTCATGGCTTTCTAAGTCCAGTAGGCCATTGGTAGGATTCAAATTTTTTTTACTATTGGTTCTGAGGGCAGGGCTTGGTGGGTATGGCAAGGGAAGGATACTGTAAAATCTCCAGTCAGAGGTGGTATTTGCTGGTTCTCCGAACTATTCAAAATTTCTGCTACCGGTACTCCAGAACTGGTCAGAACCTGCTGAATAACACCTCTGTAGTAACCACTTATTCTGAAGGTTCATCCATTCTTAACCAGACCAAACAGCAGGCATCCAAATACAATTTCAAATATGGTAGATACAGACCCCCTCCTTCCTTAGCAACTTGCAGTATGTATCTAATTCTTGATTTTTTCCCTTGCCATATAAACTTTGAAATAACCCTCTACCATTGTTTAAATGGAATTTAAAGGGCCTGTCAAATTGGCTGACGGATGCAAAACGTTTGTAAAAAGGACACAGCGGCTGACCGAATCGAACTCCCACCGTATATAATCATAAATAATAAATAACAGAGCGGACAACAACGAAAGGAACGGATGGGGGGAGACGTAGCCAGATGGAAGCAACGGATAATTATGGAAAGCCTAGCGGATGGAAGCGGATGGAGCAGATGGCACAATGCAGGGCTTCTGGGGAGAGCACAGCGAAGTGGACGTGCAGCGGAAAGAGCGGATGCCCGAGCGGTTGCCGAGGGATGAAGCGGATGCAGAGCAGAAGCCAAGCGAAGCCAGCGGAGCAACAGCGTCACGGTGCGCATGAAGAGATGATTAAGCCCGCATATAGGGAAGCATAGAGCAGTCACCATTCAGAGGGAATACTTCCAGACACAGTCTCAGCTAGCCAGCCAGCCAAGCCAGCCAGCCAGCAAGCACAACAACCCAACAACCATCGGGAAGAAGAGAAGCCTCAGCCATCTGCTAGAGCCCTGGCAGAGGACAGAGGCAGCATACCCCTGGCCTGACTCTGCTTCTGCTGGGGCTTCTGCTGCTCGGGCTCGCTCTTCTGGTGCTGGAGCTTCTGCTGGCGCTCGCTTCTGGTGGTGCTTTGCTGATGCTGCTTCTGCTGGTGGAGCTTCTGCTGGTGCTTACTACTGCTGATGCTATTAGGTTCATCATCTTGCTGGCGTCCTACTGATTGCTCCTGGTGCTGGTGCTGTCTGACGTGCCTTCACTCTGCCTGGCACAAGCTGTCTAGATCTTCTGCTGGTGCTTACTCTGCTTGGTGCTAGTATACTTGTCTGAACTAAGTCTGGGGTAAAGCTTCTGACTGCTGGTGCCTGCTGGTGCCTGCCTGGTAGCGTCCTGCTGGCGCTTACTTTGGCTGCTGCGATCCTAGGTCGGCTGGTCGCTGCTGGTGCTGCTGTGCTACTCTTGGCTGTGGTCATGCTGGTGCTGCTGGTGCTGCTTGGTCCTGCTTTTGCTGCTACTGTTGTTGTTGTTGCTGCTGCTGCTGCTGCTGCTGGTGGTGTGGAAGGAGCAGCCCGTACAACCTCGAAGCCCCTCTGATGAGGGCCATATGGCCGCCAAAGGGAGGAAGAGACAGACGCGTGAACGGGAGAGGAAGCAATACACAATCGAGAGGAACATGAGGAGGAGGTGCTGGAGTGGCTGAGGGAGAATGAATATCTTTGGCGGAAGGGACACAGTTTCTATCGAGACATCCCCAAGAGGAAGCAGAGCTGCTTGGAGAGAGAGGCGGAGAGGGTGTGCTCCTCGGCTGGTGGAAGCACAGCACACCTGGTACGGGAAGCTGCACCTCAAGAAATCTGGCCAGGCCGCGGTCAAGCTGAACGGACAGAGAGACTGCGTGATGGCCAAGTGCAGCTTCTTGGAGGGTGAGATCCACCACTGAGGAGCAGCCCTCTCACAACCCTCTTCTCGGCAGCCTGCTGAGAAGCACTCCTCTTCTGGCAAAGAGTAGCTCCTGTGTCCAGGAAGGTATCTGTGGAGCGTCCCAGCGACGGACGAAACCCCCCAACAGCTGCACTACCCGTGGCGGAGCGCGTGGAGGACCCCCTGACGCAGTGGGAGCAAGGAGAGGGCACTTTCCCACCACAGCCCAACCTGCATCCACCCCCAGCTCCACTCCACCGAAAGGCAGAGAGGCAGACTGGAGGGGCAGAGCCACACTGTCCTGCTGGAGATCAGGGACACCATCAGAAGCAGCGTAGATCTCCTCTCTCAGCTGGTACACACCGACGTCCCATCCTCCAACTGCAAAGCCCTTCCTCACCTACATCAAACCAGACCCTCATGAACATGTTGGAAACACAGTAACCAGGTGGTGAAGGACAGGATCACCAATCTTCACAAAACCTCCAGACCAAGCTGAACCTGCTCCCACCCAGTCCAGGCCTGCTCCTCCACCCCAGGTGATGTCACTGCCCTTCCAAGGCTTTCAACAGGCCCTCACCTACAAGGCAACGGCTACCAGGAGCCCAGCAGCACAGCAGCCCTCCCAGTCCAGGCACAGGTACATCGGACGCCACTGGTGCCCTGATGCCACCCACGCCGATGCCACCACACACCACATGCCAACTGATGCCACCCACGCACCGGATGCCACCCACACCACAGATGCCATTCGACGCCTACACCACTCTCACTCAGCTGCAGACGCAGATATCCCACTACACTGCTCCTTCCTCCACCCAGCCAACGCCACCTCAGAAACATCTGTCATGGTTTTGGGCTGACACCCAATGTCATGGAGGAAGGGGCTCTCAACCATCAAGGGACTGAGCCAGCTGTCTGAGAGCTTCCTCCACACACCGTCCCGTTATCCTCTCGGGGCCAGGCACCCCATGGTGCCAAGACCAGCACTACCCAGCAGCAGCCACCTCCACAGCACCTGGACCCTTCACCCCTGAGACTGGGCAACGCCTCAAGAGTGACCAAGAAGAGTGCCAGAGACTGGGTGGCTACCTGTTGATTTTATCTTTGCTTTGGAACACTTGACTTGGGTCATTTTTCTTTTACAGCTTGTTATTTAATAAGATTATCTTTGCTTCACACACTTGCTTCATTATTTTAGTCAATAAAGTCTGTGGATAACTTTTAGAAATGGTTTAAGCCTTCTTTGCATGCTTGTGGGATGGGTTAAGATAGATGGGATGGGCAGGGATACCTTGGGATGGTTAAAGATAGCAGTGGGATGGGCAGGGTTACCTTTGGAATGGGTAATAGCTGTGGGATGGGCAGGGGATACCTGTGGGATGGGTAATAGCTGTGGGATGGATAAACCTCCAGTGCAAGCATAGTGGGACTGTATGGTCCACCCTCCCAGGTGCCACACCTTTGGCCCTTCATTATAAATAACAATGTAAGCATTGACCACACATTTGAACATAAACACAACTCTTTATTAAATGCCCTGTTCATTGTAGGCCACCAAATACATGGCAGAATCTCATCAGTGTGATGAGACAGGCCTGAAGGAAGCATCCATTAATCATCTATCATCCTGTCTTGCACTCCACTGCTCAGCTGGGGAGTTGCACCAGTGTCTTCAGGAAGGTTGCGCTGCTTCTTTCCCTTCACGTGAGGCCTCTGTTGGGGCCTTGCACATCCAGAGTGGTCTATCAGGTTTCGCCCTTGCCTCCATTCCCCAGGCTCCATGTCCCATTGCGCTTTGTTGGAGGTCAACGAGCCTGTTCTGCAACACTGGGTAGCGGGTGCGCATGATATTGTGCAGGATGCAGCAAGCTTCCACGATTCCTCCTCATGGTCTCTGGGCGATGCTGCATGGTGGTGAGAAGTTACCTGGAACCTGTTGGCAGGATTGCCGAAGGCGTTCTCCACCACCCGCCTTGCCCTGGACAGCCTGTAGTTGAAGATCCTCTCTTCACAGGTGAGGCATCTGGAGGTGTAGGGCTTCATGAGGTAGGTTCTGAGGGAGAAGGCGTCATCCCCCACGATGAAGTAGGGCAACATCTTGTGTGGTCGTTGGGCAGGGGGTCTGGATCTGGGAAAGCCCATGATGCCCCTCCTTGAGGTCACTGGCATTGTATACCTGGGCATCTGAAGCTGCCCAATATTTTTGAATAGAACCACAACAATTACATTGATCTAATACATATTGAATTTTACAGAAAGATAAGGTTGAAAAAGCACTGTGCAATCTAAAACAATCTCTATCTATTGGAATATGTGCCTACTTCTTAAAAAGCTATCCACTGTCATAGCAGAACTCTAAGCATAATCTTTGAAAAATCTTTCAAGATCAGCAAGCTGATCTTGCCATAGTTGATCTTGAAAAGCTGATCTTGAAAAGAGGGAAGACCCACTAGTTGAAAAATTAAGAGACCAATATCTTTGTGTTTGGCATCACCCTGTAAAGTCAAGGAATCAATTATTAACCAATCCATTATCCCCCACTTAGAGACAAACAACCTACTCTCCTAACAACAAACAATTTGGTTTCAGAAAAATATCCTGTAATCTGTAACTCCTACACTGCAAAAACATATGTCCTAAACAACTTGATCAGGGCAAAGCAATTGATGCTATTTACATAGACTTCTGTAAAGCTTTGATTCAGTGGTACATGACAAACTACTCCTAAAACTAAAATCTTATTGGCATTTCCCGGACACCTGCATAACTGGATAGATTGCATTCCTGTCAAACAGGCAACAAATGGTCAAAATTGGGAAACGCCCTATCAAATCCTGTACCTGTCAACAGTGGTGTCCCCCAAGGCAGCGTTCTAGGACCAACTCTCTTTGTACTTTACATAAATGACCTCTGATGATCATATGTAAGGCAACTGTGTTTCTTTTCGCACGTGATGTAAAGCTATTCAACACTGCTGACAACACTGCTACTCTTCAAAAATGGCCTCAACTATGTGTCAGTATGTCAAACAAAAATGGCTAACTTCAAAATCTCAAACAAACAACTGCGACTGTCTTAACATATTGGCCAACACAATACCAGAAAATAAAATATCAACGCTGAATATATTCAGATCCTTGTTGATAAGCCCAACTAATGTAAAAGATCTTGAGTACTCATTCTCTATGGATCTAGTGCTAGAGCCCCACTGTAACTACATAGCCAAAAAGGCATTAAGAGTTGTTAACCTAATCCTGCATAGCTTTTTCTTTGGTAATATCACACTAACTAGAGCATACAGAATATTTGCTAGACCAATAGTCAAATACAGCTCATCAGTCTGGAATCCACATTACATATCAGATACTAATACAGTCAAGAAAGTCCAGAAATATTTCATGAAAGAGTTCTCCACTCCTCTACTCGTAACAGAATACCTATGCCAACAGACTTGAAATTTTAGACCTAGACAACCTAGAACTACGCCGCCTTCGGTCTGATCTAAATATAGTACATAAAATTATCTACTGCAATGTCCTACCTGTCAATGTAGCTTCAGCCACAACAATACAAGAGCACACAATAGATGCAAACTCAAGGTAAACCGCACCAAACTTGATTGCAGGAAATACGACTTTAGCAACAGAGTGGTCAAAGTCTGAAATACTGTACCTGACTCCTTGGTTTCTTCCCCAAACCCTAAAAACTTTAGCCTCAGACTGTCTACTATTGACCTCACCCCTTTCCTAAGAGGTCTGTAGGGGGCGTGCATAAGTGCGCCAACGTGCCTACTGTCCCTGTCTTATTGTTTCTTTTTTATTCGTATCCATTTCATGTATTCATAACCATGCTTATATACTTATACCTTTTATCTAATACTTTCTTGACAAATAAATAAATACAAAATAATTATAAATATAAGTTGCAAGCATTGGTAAAACAGTCATCTTAATTATGGAGATTCTATCCAACAGTGATATCTGTGATTTATCCCATCTTAATAAGTCTTTTTTAATGTCGTTCCAGAGAAGTACATAACTATTTTGGAACAGTTTTGTATTTCTGTTTGTTCACGTAACCCCCAAATATTTCACTTTTTCAACCCTAAAACCAGACTTTTTAATCAATATATCCTTATTCTGTGCAGTCATATTCTTAACTATCAGTGATGTTTTTCTGCTTATTTATTTTGAAACCTGCTAAAGACCCAAACTCATTTAATTTCCTCATCAAATATTTTATGTTGTTTTTTCAGTCTTGCAGAAATACCATCAAGTCATCAGCAAAGGCCCTCAACTTGTAAACTTCCTTCTTAATATTTATACCTCCTATTTTCTCATCTTGCCTGATATCTCCATTCAAAACTTCTAACACCAGGATAAACAGCAAAAGAGACAAAGGACTTTCTTGTCTTGTACCCTTTCAGATTTTGCATCTGTTAGTTAAGTCACCATTAATAACACTTTTTACTTGCTGTGATTTATAAACAGCTTTGACCTCTTGGATAAAATTCCTACCAAATTTTATCCAAGAGGTCAAAGGACTTCAAACATAAAAACCCAACTTAAGTTGTCAAAGGCCTTCTCTGCGTCTAAGAATATTAACGCTGCCTGTTTTTCATTATTATACTGTAAATATTCTATCATATTCAAGACTGTCCTCATGTTATTCCTTAACTATCTTTTTGGCAGAATTCCAGATTGATCACCATGTTCTGCCAAAACTGCAGCAAATAACTTGTAGTCCTTGTTTAGTAATGAAATTGGTCTATAATTCTTTATCATTATAACATCCTGACCCTCCTTTGGGAGTAATACAATATTAGCTTCTTTCCATGATGGGAGTAACCTTCCCCCCTGTAAAATGTCATTCATTATGTCCTTTAGTGGCTGGAGAGTTCGTCTTCAAAACATTTATAATATTGACTTGTAAGCTCAACTGGACCAGGAACTTTACCTGTTTTCATTTTCCTTATAGCTTCTGATATTTCAAAGGTAGTTTTGGGGTCATTCATAAGTTGTCTCTGAGTTTGTGAAAGTTTCAGCAAGTGTTGTCTTAATAAATACTCATCTATTTTGACATCTAACTCCTGCATTTTATACAAGTTAGAGTAAAAGTTATGAAACATTTTTTTAATTTGCTCATTATCAGTGAATAATGTAACTTCTTAAGTATTATTCTATCATTGGGTTTGCTCATTCCGTGGCCCTGTTTGTAATCAGATGAAATGCTGAACTAAGCCCTTGGGAGGATCCTATCAACTTTATGAACTCTCTCCAAAACCTAGCAATGAATTGGACCCCCACCCCACTCAGTCTGAGATGATGATCTCTTTGGCACTCTGTGCAATTGGTAGTTATGCTGAAGGGACATTTTGGCCAGTTTCTGGATAGATGGGAGGTTCGAGCAGGCTACGAAGTGGGCTTGTTTGAAAAGAAGTCGATCATCCAAATCACAATGTTTCCTCCACTTTCTGGGAGTTCAACATAAAGTCCATCGCTATCTCCTCCCAGGGCCAGGTTAGCTCCACCATTTGTTACAACAATTTTGGACTCTTCCCTGGTCTCTTTTTCATTGCTGCACCCACTGCACAACTTTGCACATAGCTTTCTATGTCTTCTCCATCCCTGGCTACTAAAACTATCTTTTAAATAAATGTAATGTTTTTAGGAATCGAAAGTGGCCAGCTTGTTTGATGTCATGGTTCCACTGCAGGGCTTGACCTGTAGGATGCTAAGTGCATACAGTTTGTCACCCTTCCATGCCAGCACTGGATGTAAGTAATGATTTGACAGCATGGAAGGCATGGGTTTCCCTAGGGCCCCAGTGCCAGGGGGACTGCTTATCCAAGAGTCTCTGCAAAGGCCCTGCAACAGAAGCTTTATGTGGCAAAAACGAAGCGTAAAGGTTAAGAAGTCCTAAAAAGGCTTGGAGCTGAGTTTTGTTAGTTGGCGTGGGTGCCTTGTGAATAGCCCTTACTTTTTTGAGTATTTTTTTTCGAGTTGAGGGTTGAATACAAAGGCGTTCTAATTCTGATCCCAAAAATTTCTACCTCGTGGCGGTGGCAACATAGGCACCTTTGTCTTCTTTAAACTTTAAGACCATGCTGTCTGAAACAATGCGAGGACTCCTCTGACCTTTGCAGTAACTGAGGTCTTGTCAAGGGCAGATATTAAAATTATCATATTCAAAATATGGGATTACCCCCGGTAATCCTTGAAGAAGTCTTTCCATTTTTAAGGATTAGGAAATTTCCTTGGGTTGCCAACACTTTTATGCCAAATTGCGAGTGTGGCCTAACCATTTGAAAGCACCCCCTGTGCGTTACAATAGTTTGTAAGTTCAGTGGCTGTGTCATCAACAGGGAATTTGTTGATAGGCCTTGTGCCCATGTCTAATTTTTGCTTAAATTATGAGGTCCTGGCCTCAAAAGGACCATGTAGTAGGGACTGGATACAGGGGGACTGGAATGCGCTATTTGTAAGTATTTATTCAATGACGTCTTGTTAATCACGCGCAGATTCTTATGCTAATCGTCTTTTCTTTAGGGTGGTCATTTATTGGGGTTTCGCCGCCAATTTTTGCGAAGTTCCACAGGCTCGTTAATACAACCCTGGTTTTAATTTAATTTGTCAAGCAAGCTCGCATTGTCTAATTTGGAGGCGGATTGCAAAACCCTTCAAGGCTTTAAACGGATTGGTTACTTGGCCTGAGGGTCCCAAGTTGAAGATATTGGGGTTCTTGGAAATAAACACTTAGCTTTGGCCCCCTATCGCTGAACACATTCAGCATCGTCATTAAGCAGGAGTGATCCATTTCAGCATTTTGTAATAGAGTGGATTCACGCTTACTATGCGAGGCCAAGGGCAGGGAACCAGTTCTAACAACCCAAAGAGGCTAGGAAGGCCCAATCCACTAACCACGATAGGCAAAGAGACCTTTACAATTTCTGAAATTGTAAAAATAACTTGCCTTTTCTCGATTGACTGGAAATAGGTTTCTAGGCCCCTCTGGTAGTCATGAAGGGTTAACTGGCAGCCGTGAAGGCTTCTTCTAGCATTCCTGGGAAGTATAGTTGTTTTACAAGTGCTACCAATGAGATGATGGACAGTGCTATGAGCCTCTTTGTCAACCTCCCATCCCTGCAAAAGATTTCCTTCTATATCGGAAACAAAAACATTGTTTTGTTGGAGCCTTTGTTTAATCAAGCTTTGGGCTTGATAGCAGGTTAAAACAGTTGCTTTGCACTCAATTTTGTTTTTTAGAAATTTGTTGGGTTTGTCTGAGGCTTTTTGGGCAGAGTCCTTTCTTGCTTTGACAGATTCCTGGCTTAAATTTGATGCTTTTCTCTTTGGCATTTTAGTACAAATGGCATTCCTGACTGAACTTGCAGGATGCCTGAGGTGGTTTTCCTCCACAGCTTTAGACACAATGGTGTTGAAGCAAGTGGAAGTAGACTGGGGTTTGACACTCTGTTCTCCCATTGTGAACTTGGTTTCTTTGCTGCCCTGAAGTGATTTACATTTACATTAGCATTCTTCATAGCCTTCTTCTGAGTGAAGGCTTTCACTCGTAATGTGATGGCTTGAGGCTGCTACCTGGCTAATTTGATTTTCCCTGAATTTCTGCTGACTGAAGAGTGCCTTGAAAAGTGATGTCAAGCAGCTTTGAGATTCATCAATTGCTCACATTAAGGGGTTAAATTCCCTTTAGCCAATAAAATGCCTTTGTAAACGTTAAATCCCTGACTTTCCAAAAACTGGTTTGGTCTTTAAAATAACATGTCTTCACAGATAATCTCTAAAACCCACATGCAAGGCAGCTTGTTCGTAGGGCAGCCATTACCGACACCCTCATAGTCATCTTCCTTCAGCCTGAATTCGTCCTCCTAAACAGCAATGACACCCTGGCAATTCAGGATGCTTTAGAGGAATAGTGGTTTGGGAAGAATTCCTACAATTTTCCATTGGAACAGTCTTAAATTTGGATGTGGAAGCCAAATAATTGTCGTAGCACGTGTAAACAACCGCGGCTCGCAAAAAAACTTAAAAAGTAGGACTTTTTGCCTATGGTCGGACAATGTCAGCAGGTCTATTGGCATCTGGGAAAACAGTCAAATCAGTTTTCTGTAGGATCCGCATGTTCCACTGTCGGTCTGAAAGGTGGGAATGCAGGGTGCAAACGTCATCTCGAACTCAGTGTGGCCGGATTCTTTTTGAGGAATAGTTAAATTTGCAACTCACAAATAGTGACAATAGCTCTTAAAGTGAACATTCCAGTTCGGTAGTGAACTTCGGCTCTTTTTGTGTGAACTTCGCTCAGCGCCTCCTTTGCCGGTTTGCCTCTTAAATATTGTATCCCACCCTCGTACGCCAGGGTTTGTAGAGCGGCAAAATAACCTGAGACAAACATCGGGCAAAACTTACAGCTCAAACACGGAGCAAACTTCAGCTTTTACTTTATTGTAGCAATAAAGGGTTGCTGCGGCTGCCGCGCTAACAAGGCAGCCAGCCGGCGGACAACAGCTGAGGCCGTTTGACAGCTCCCTTTTATAGTCGGCTGTCAAATGGAATCAGCCAATAGGGTCTGTGTTCCTGCTGGAAAGATGGACCGGAGTGAAGACTTCAGCTCAGTCTTTTCTGAACGCCACAGGGCCCGATGCTTTTCTTTTCACCTGCTGTATTGTGGTTGTCTGTGCCACTTGTTGGTTTGGCAGGATGATGGTATTTATTACTTTTTTTCAGTTGCTCTTGTATTGAGGCATGTGGGACAGGCCATTGGCTAAAAAGATCTTTACCTCTGGGAGGTACTTCAGCTTGAAGTCAAATCAATTGAAATATTGTGCTCACTGGACTTTTTACAGGGAGAGCTTTCAGGGTTTTTTCAGGGTGATTTTTGTGAATTAAATTGCCTTTAAAAGTGCAAACCCCCAGGAAGCTCTGCAGCTGCTTGCAGATTTGAAGGGCTTGTCCTTCTAATATGGCTTTTACTTTGCCCGGGTCATCTCTATCCCAAAGATGTTTCAGTTTAGTCCTTGGATTTTTGAGCTGTCAACAATATTGTATTCTTCAAATGATTATTTACAGAATGTTATTTTGAGAGACAAGCTGAATGCTAGAGATTTACAAGGCAGAGAAGTCACTTATGTCAACCAGCAATTACTGGTGTCAAATATATGGATTATACTTGGAAAATTAAAGAGAATCAGGATGCCCACCCCTCTCAGTTTTTGTTTCCATAATAAGAGAAAGTACAGGTATGATTAGTTGAATCGTCAGCCAGATTGTTCATATTTTCTAGAGTGCTCATATAAGGCCATAACAAAAAGATGATTTAGGACCTTTCTTTTATCAGGGTACATAGAAACCAGGCTTCCCAGACTCCCAGGAGGCTCCAGGAAAGCTTGCTAGGCCCAAAATGGGTGCCGGGGATGGTGGTGTGCGGATAAAAAGAAAGAGAAAGAAAGAGGGAGGAATAGGAAAAAGAAAGAAAGAAAGAAAGGGGGAGGGAGGGAGGGAGGGAAGGGAGAAAGANGGATAAAAAGAAAGAGAAAGAAAGAGGGAGGAATGGGAAAAAGAAAGAAAGAAAGAAAGGGGGAGGGAGGGAGGGAGGGAAGGGAGAAAGAAGGAAAGGGAAGGAAGGGGAAAAAAAGAAAGAGGGAGGGAAGGGAGAAATAAAGGGAGGAAAAGAGAAAGAAGGAAAGAAAGAAAGAAAGAGGGAGGGAGGGAAGGGAGAAAGAAAGTGAGGGAATGGAGAAAGAGGGAAGGGAAGGGAAGGGAAAGTGAATGAGATATGGATGGATGATTAGAGGGAGGGAAGTAGGAAGAGAGGGAGGGAAAAAGGAGAGGAAGGACCACAAACCCTGGCACTAAATGTAGCTTAAGAGGATGCTTTGAAACAGCACAGCAATCCAGGGCTGGAAGGGACCTCGGAGGTCATCTCGTCTAGCCCTCTGCTCCAAGAGCATTGTTAAAGTGAGTTTCTCTCTTTTGATCCACCCAGTCACATGACCACCAGGCCATGCCCACAAAACTGGTTGTTAAAAAGTTTGGATCCCACTCCCGTATTTTTTATAAAAAAAAGATGTTTTCAATTTAGGGTCCTTTTATAATATAAATAAAAACAAGTAGGCTGTGGAAGTCCAAAACATGCACATTGGTATAAATGTTATATATCAAATAGTCAACAATTATGATCTGAATTTGTATACAGGCTGTCCTCACTTAATGATGGTCATTGGGATTAAAATTTCCATTGCTAAGCAACAGGTCCTAAAATGCTACATCATGTAACTGCTCTGATTAACAATGGAAAATCTGACACTACCAGTTGCTTTAATTAAGCAACTCACTGTGGGTCATTAAGCAAGGATGTCATGTGGTCACCATTTGCAACCTCCTGCTGTCTTTTTCCCATTGACTTTGCTTTTAGGAAGCCAGCAAAGAAGACTGCAATGGCAATCTGTACAGTGCCACTCATTCAGCAGCACCATAAGATTGCTAAGTGGTCATTAGTGAAGACCACCTGTAGTCACAGCATTTGTTATTTAAGTCCCAACCATACATTTAATAATACATGTGCTAACAACCATTTTAAACTCAGTGTAAATCATTTTAAACTTGACTGTAAAAATATGATTTCTGTAATAGTCTGGAATGCTCTACCTGATTCAGTTGTTTCAGCTACAAATTTTCAGTTTCAGTCACAAATCAACTTCTGTGGACCTTACATCATACTTAAGTGCATAAGTGCACTAACGTGCCTATCATCCCTGTCATTGTATTTTTGTTCTTTTATTCTTGTTCTCATTTTTGTTTGACAAATTCTAATAAATAAATAAATAAAATGTAAAAGCATTGATTAACTTTTCTTTAAAAAAGAGTGAAATATATATGACTTGATTGGTTTATAATATTGTATAGCAGATATCTCTGTGCCTGAAGCCTTGGCTCCTATAAACTACTTGCCAAATGTGTAAATTATGTTTAAAGGCTTTGGTGTTGACAAAGTACAAGCACTATAATCCTCACCCTCCTGCCCCTCACACACACACACACACACACAGAAAGAGAGAGAGAGAGGGAGGGAGGGTGTAAATACACATAAGTACTCATCCATGCAGTTTTATGAAAACTGCTTATTTTACAAATATTGGAAGCAGTACAGAGGTGGTATTCACCAGGTTCTGACCAGTTCTGGAGAACCGGTAGCGGAAATTTTGAGTAGTTCGGAGAACCGGCAAATACCACCTCTGACTGGAGATTTTACAGTGTCCTTCCCACACCCACCAAGCCACGCCCAGAGAACCGGTAATAAAAAAAAATTGAATCCCACTGCTGAAGCAGTAGGAATCTCTGTTGTTGTTAGTTGCAAAGTTGTGTCCGACCCATCGTGACCCTATGGACAATGTTCCTCCTCCTCTTCCTCTCTCTCTATAAACCAAATATGGATGTGGAATTGGATTCTACAAATATATGCGATGTAATTCCCATAATATTTATCAGAGAGCTGATCTAAATCACATCTGCTAAAGGTACAATTTTGCACTTTGCAATTAATCTAGTAATCTGATGATTCTCAAAAACAATCCAAAGTGTTTATGCCAGTTTTATCTCTTCACCCATTCTTCTTTCTATCTATTGGTAATAATATGACTGGTGGTGATAAAAAAATGAGAAAATGACATCATCATCCTAGCTTTTTCTACTTGCATCCCAGTGTTGAACACAAATATTTAATTTACACCATGTACACCAATATAAAAAAGAGCCAAATTATCAATGTTATAGCATTGGCTACATTGAATTGATTTCTTAGAGGACATTTTTCTTCCAGATTCAAAGTACAGGTAGCCCTTGACTTACAACAGTTAATTTACTGACCGTTCAAAGTTACAACAGCACTGAAATAAGTGACTTATCACCGTTTTTCATACTTACAACCGCTGCAGCATCGCCATATTCATGTGACCAAAATGCAGAGGCTTGGCAAGTAGTTCATATTTATGACCATTGCTGTTTCCCAAAGTCAAGTGATTCCCTTTTGTAACCATCTCACAAGCAAAGTCAATGGGGAAGCGAGATTCACTTAACAACCAGATTACTACTTATCAACTGCAGTGATTCACTTAGCAACTTAACCAACTTAAAATGGGGCAAAACTTACTTAACAAATGGCTCACTTAATAGAAATTTGGGGCTCAATTGTGGTTGCAAGTTGAGAACTACCTGTGAAGCAAAATTGTATGCCAAAATGTGCCAGATAGAAGTACATTATTTTATAGGAACCAGAAAAATACAAGAATAAAATGCTACAAACTGAAACTGATACAATTGACACAAGCTGAAATATTTGAGATATTTCAGACAGCAGATCCTGAGAGGCAGAGAGTACATTTTATCAAGCAAGACATATTTCCATTTCATTTCACTGGATGGCCAATAGTCTGAAACAGAAAAAAAAGGCAGACGATTTTCAAGAAAGATAGAGATAGATACTGTAACTGTCTCAAAACTGAGGCTTAAAAAGAGCTCATGCATAGTTCTTCATCAAAATGGAGACAAGGATTGAATAGTATCTTCAATGTTCAATTTGTGCTCCTCTACATTTTTATTAATGATCTGAATGGGAAAATGGAAGAAGTATTTATCAAATTTGAGGATGATACAAAAATGAATACGAAGCCTAATACGTAGTTTTAGAACAAGGTTTTTCAAATTTTACAGCATTGTGACCCTGAAAATAAAAAATGAATTTTTATGATGCTTTCTTATTTCTTGCCCACAAAATTAATAATCTCTTTGGAGGTAGTTAGATAAGAAATAAGTATACCAATTACTTTTATTAATTATATTTTAATTTGTTTATTAAACAAAATAATAATAGAATCCACCACCTTTTTAGAATAAAAATGTTATAAACAATAAAACTATCAAACTTAAAACTGTACTTTTTAAATGGGAAATATGATCTTGCTTATTTGTGCAAAATTTTTGACTTTATTTTTGAGACAGATACTCACATTTCTTTTTATGTGTTTATTTTGGATCAATATTTGTTCCTTATTGAAGCAATTGCATAGAAACAGAACTTTGTGCAAGTTGATACTCTTGCTTCTGGGAAATCCTTCTAAATCCTTCTAAAATCTCCATGGGATGTCTTGGTCCATAGCTGGAGAACCCATATGTTAGAATATATTAATCTAGGTGATTAATAAAAATAAAAAATAATGAAATGATTATGAAATAATCCAATTTAGGAGACAAATGCAAAGTTACTCACTCAGGAAAGAAAAATAAAGTATTTATAATGCCAATTGTATCTGCTTGGAAAACAGTTTTAGAATATAAGTTGAATATGAACATAAAATGTGTTCATGGCTACAAAAATGACAAATGAAATTTTAGTAGAAATACAGTTTTTCAAATTGTAGAAAACATGTTTCATTTTATTCAGACTTGAATACTGGATTTGACACCTCGTTCTAAAGAATCAAACAATGTAAAGATGTTTAAAAGTGCAATGAAAATGTTTAGAGAGGGAAACTAAATTCTCTGAAGAAAGTTTATATCTTCTGGATTCTACATAGGACAAACACGGCAAACTTTGTGCAAAATAACTAACGGACAGAAATTGACATAAGGATTCAAAACAAAAGCAAACTAACCTCAGAACATTTCAGTTTCCCAGGATCCTCTTCCATGACAGACAAAGTAACCATTACTAACACAGTTCAGTGACAGATGTCAAAATACCTAAATGTAACCCTTTCAACACAAATGTTTTCTAAGAAGCACATACTGAAAAACAAAAAATCTGGATGACGGTGTTTCCTGGAGTTAGATTTCAGCAGCTTTGAGGCTACATTTTACCTACAATACTGAAGAACTATTTCGGAAGGAGATAACCATGGAGACAAATATTTCAAGGAGGAGAGCTGTCAGGAAAAACTATTTAATAAACAAAATTATACATAATATGCTTATGCCATTATAAGTGTCAGTGATGGGAAGAAGAGGATACCAATGATTGCATGTATTTAAAAGGAAGGAATCTGGAAGCAAAGAGGGGACGGGCTTGGCAGAAAATTATCCTGCATCAAAGATCAGATTGGGAAACTAATCATCTTCATCCTGCTAACTACTTTGATTTTAGAAGCATATCTGCACCTGTTAGGCAACGTTGCCCATGAAACTGGTCTAGTCTCATATCAAGTTCTTTTCTGGTTGCTGGCAGTGGGTATTGCATCTGGTTCCTTTTTCTGAAAGTTTACAACATGGCTGTCAAACTCCCAGCCCACAGGCCAGATGCATCACATGCTGGCCGCACCCATGCCCAGTTTAGCAAAGGAGAAAAAAGTCTTGATACTTTATGTGACTCCACCATGATAACATGAGTTTGACACTCCTGGATTACATCAGCAATGAAAAGGGTGAATTGCTTGAGTTCAACAGACCATTTCACAGTTTCCAATCTTAGTTGCCATTGCCCCAGGGGTGGGATTCTACCAGTTCTGACCGGTTCTATAGAACCCCTTGTTAACTTTCTAAGCAGTTTAGAGAAGTGGTAGTTAGAAGAAATCTCCTTTTGTTTTTTTCTACCCTTATTATATTCTTGGCAGTATACCTAAACTTACTGTCTCTGAACCAGGTTACTTTTTCTTGATACTTGCTTAAAAGGGAAGGGTTGTTTTAAGCTTTTTACACTGCTGTTGGGAGGAAAAACCCCCTGGAAATACTTCTTGGCTAGCTAGAAAGATTGACATCCAAACATGAGTTTACATACCCTTTCTGAGTTTTGGTCTAAAACTGACTTTTGGTGAAGTTTAATTCTGTGCTTGGTGATGTTTAATCCTGCGTTTATTGATGGGATAATTTTCCCGATTCAGCTTTGTTTGGAAGGAAAAAGATTAATCTCTGTTCCTGAAAAGAAACAGGTTTGAGAAATCTGCTAGTTCCTATGTCTATTTGTTCTGGTAATTGATTTAACAAGCAACAGCTACTGCTGTGATTTAATTATTTGTATTGTGTTTGAATTTTTTCCTGCCTCATGGTTTCTTTTTCTATCTGGGGAGGGGGTCTTCCTTCACTGCTTTAGTGTTATCTGGCACTGTCCTTTTGGGATGTACTTCCAAGAGGCAGGATGCAAGCCTGGCACTGATTTTTTACTGCCTTTCTGGGGAGCATGTGACATTTCCTTAAATCTGAATGATTTCCTTAGGATATCTTGTGAGGGAAGTGAGACCAGCTAGTATCTTTAAGTGGTGCAAATGGATCTAAGGACTGCTTTTCCTGGGTGTGTTCTTTCTGGAGAGCTTTAATGACCTCTCTGCTGAAGGGTTTCACTTTATGAGCAAGAGTTGGCTGCTGAGAGTTATCACTGCATTTTACTATTTTAATTCTACAAGGTGCTCTGGCACCCTGCCTGATTTGTAACTCCAGCTTGCAGGTATTTTTAATCTAATTATTGGTATTTAGGGAAGCTTTTTGCAAGCAAAGAAGCTTTTTGTATTTTTGTACAGGTAATCCTTGACTTACAACAGTTCATTTAGTGACCATTCAAAGTTACAATGGCACTGAAAAAAGTGACTTATGATCATTTTTCACACTTACGACCGTTGCAGCATCCCCACTGTAATGAGAGGCCAGGCAAGGAGAAGCATCTCTTGACGTGAGTGATTTTGAGTTGGCCATGCCCACCCAGTCACATAACCACCAAGCCACATCCACCAACTAAGCCCTGCCCACAGAACCAGTTGTTAAAAAATTTGAAACCCATCCCTGCATTGCCCTATCCCTTCATTATGGAAATATTTTTTTATTTCTTAATATTTTCTTAATACTTTTATTAACAGATGCCTTCTCTGCAATCCAGATTGCATTAGCTATTTGTTTTTCCAAAATCTTCTTGTTATATATTTTGAGTCAATAATGAGATGCTGAAATTCATAGAGGAAGACTAGTTTTATTTTCATCCTGACACAAGCCACAGCAGAAATACCAAAAATAAACATAGTTTAAAATACAGTAACAAATAAAATAAAATAAACTGAAGCATGGCAAAAGGAAAAATATGTGAACAGATACTGTGCACCTCTGTGAGCTTTGCATCCTTCAACATTATTTCATCTTATGCAAGTCCACTTTCCTTAATTCTCTCCAAGGATTTAGACCAGGAAAATATCCCTGGGAATTGGTCCTTGGTGTGTTTTAATTTAATGATTATATTTTGTTAAAATATGAAGCCAAAATAATGTACCTCTATGATTATTAGAGGGCCATGATTTTTCAATATTAAAATATATATCAGTAGATGTATATTGTATAGATGTATGTGAGATTATTGAACTTTATATGAGATTTTGGCATATTCTGTGATGATCTTATTCATATTTTATCAATTATCAACACACACCCATACTCTTGAGCAATTTGTTAATGAAAACTCATTATAATTAACCATTGACTGGTAAGGCTGAATAATATTGATTACATATCAGAACCTTTTTGCAATGAAAAGTAGCATGCAATTAAGAAAAGCTCGCTATGGAACACTGGCTTTTCCCAAAAGAAGAGTCAGAGAGAGAAGAAAATATATGAGGAACGTGAGGTTAGTAAGGATTATTGGATAAGCATTGGAGGTATCAAATTTTTGCCTGGATTGCACATTTTGTTTCATCTATTTGCAGTGATAGCTTCCCTCATTCATGAAGTAAGTAGCCTTTGGCAAATTCTTCTCTATTTGCTTCTGTCCTCCTAGGACAGGAGGAATACTGATCTGTTTTAAAAGGTCAATAGTACAGCAGTATTGTAATGCAATCAAAATAGGTTAGTGATACATATTTCCTAGATGAAATTTCTGCAGTCTATGCAAACCTGAACCTTGATCTTTTTCTCAGCTTGATAATTAGTTCTTGAACATCATGATGGTCTTACATAAATTCTTACAGAATAACAGAATTGGATGGGACCTTGTAGGTTATCTAATCTACCCCCCTGCTCAAGCAGGAGACTCTGTACCATTTCTGACAGGTGGCTGGGGTCTTTTCCTGAAAGCCTCCAGTGATGAAGCACCCACAACATCTGAATGATGTGTTTAAACGGATGTTTGTTAACACTTGTTTTTACCAGTCCCAGCAGATTTAACTAAGTCATAATACTTGTATATCCTATTTCAAATATGATGAATTACATGTTGTATAACCTATTTGAATAAAGACCAGGGAAGCAATGATTGATACTTCCCAGTACCTTATTTTCAATTAATATTTAGGATGAAATCTTGATATTTCCTATACCAGAAGATGTGAAAGCTTCATTCCATAAAAAGTATGAAATTTTGTCTTATCTCAGATTTAAATTGAAAAGGTATTTGTTAATGAGTGGGCATAGCAAGCTACAAGGGTTTACTTATCTGTGAAATCTGCACTGAAAGTACCCTTTTCTCAGGCACTATTTAATTTTATGTTGTAAGTCATTAATAAACTTCCTACCAAGTAACTGTCATCAAACTAATGGATTGGAATGGAATGATCAAATCCTGTCTCCCTTTTTGGGCTGAAATACAACAGTACTATCAGTGAATTTCTTCAAAGATAGACAGGTTTTTGTCCATGCTGGGAGTCTATTTTGGATTCATGATTTTGGATCATGCCAAGAAATGAGTATGCAAAACAGCATATCTCCTCTTTTCTTAGAAACAGACTTCCTTTGAAAGACTGCTGGAGTAAAAATAAAATAAAATAAAATAACTGGCAATAGAAAAGGGAAATGTATTGAAGTGTAAGAAAAGCCGTAATATTTTTATAGCACACTTCCTCAATATGGTATGCATCAGATGTGTTGGAATGCAACCTATGGCAGGACTGTGGGGTTATGTTGGGAAAGGATTAGGCAACTTTTAGGCACCATATCTGGGAAAACAGATTGAGCTAGATCAATTTTTCTTTTTTGATTTTCATATTGCTGGAGCACCAGGTAGGTACAGAATACAACTTCAGAATGAACCATCTTTATTATTATTATTATTTTAAGCTACTACAAGCATAAAAAAAGGTATATACTTATTTGCACAGCTTTCTGAAAGCCACCAAGATGGGAGCAATGGGAGTTATCATTCCAAGAGGGCAAAGACTACCCTGGAGAAAACTCCTCTCCTGGGTCCCTCTAGATTGCATTGCTTAATTGATGACACCCCAGGAACACTGATGATCAGATACTATGACATGAATAGAACCAGTTTGGTCCAGTAATTAAGGTGGGGTGGGGAGCAGTGGTGGGATTCAATTTTTTTTTACTACCGGTTCTGTGGGCATGGCTTGGTGGGCGTGGCAGGGGAAGGATAAAATCTCCAGTCAGAGGTGGTATTTGCCAGTTCTCCAAACTACTCAAAATTTCTACTACTGGTTCTCCAGAACTGGTCAGAACCTGCTGAATATCACCTCTGGTGGGGAGGGAATGGAGATTTTACAGTATCCTTCCCCTACCATGCCCACTAAGCTACATCCACTAAGCCACACCATGCCCACTAAGGCACACCACACCCACCAAGCCATGCCCACAAAACCAATAGTAAAAATTTTTGAATCCCACCACTGGCCGACAGGAATCAATATTAACTGAAGATGCACACACACAAAGCCATGAGAGGTGTTATTGGTGAGTAGTACCTTGAATGGCATTCAGAAGCCAACCAGTAGCAAGTGCAGCTCATGGAACAGTGGATCCAGATGGACATGATAAGGCGTGGTCATGACTGCCTGCATCATTGCATTCTGTACCAATTGTAGCTTCTGAGTGATCTTCAAAGGCAATCCCATGTAGAGCATGTATAATTCATTTGTGAAGAGACTAAGTCATGAGTGGCACGTCTAATGGGCCTTCTGGTCCAGGAAAAGCACAATGAGATGAAGCTATAAAAAGCTCTCTGGGCCACATTGCTATTTGGTCAATTTATTGTGGGTCCAAGACAAACCACAGATGGAATGCACTCATCTAAGAATAAAGATGGAAAATTCCCAGACTCAGGTGATTCAAAAATCTACATTGTTTTCCCAGGATTGAACCTGCCCATCCAGGCTCACATGCCCTCTTAAAACTGAGATTAGATAGCATCCCTTGGTTGGCCCAATCTCAAGATGTATAATTGGTAAATTATTCAACATCTCCTTAACTCATCTCCTTAAGAGGAAGCCAATCTGCCAGAGAAGTTGCGTCAGCTGTTCCTGAATCTAAAACAAACAGTGCCCCTGCTATGCCAAACAAATAACTTTAAAGTACATCCCTAAAATACAACCCTGTTTGTTGTTAAATCTAAGCATTATGGTATTTTTAGGAAGATGGAAGAACAGCAGTAAGTAGATTCTGGCCTGGGGAAAAACGTTAGTGAAATTACATAGATGTCCACAGAACGAATATTGAACAAAGAACAACAAGTAACAAAACGTGCATTGCAGCATTATGATCAAAGTGTGAATTGCTGTCCAATGTTAAAATGACAATGTGAAACCCTTTGTATTGCATTATGATGTTGTACATTTCATTACTTTTTCATCATTGTGGTTTGTGTCAAATGCCTACATAAGTAACAGGTCATGGGAGATACATTAGGAGACTGTAACCTGGTCATTACAGAGCATTAACAATAGGCTGGTGTCTTACTTCCCTTCTGATAGGACCAGTTGGTGAGAGCAGTAATGGACTTTCAGTCTCACATGCTAGGTCAACTGCTATTTAAAAACCAAGGTTTAATCTTGGATAAAAGTGTGGTCCTAAAATGTATTACTGAGCCCTGGCTCAGAGAGGAAGTGAAAAGTAAATTTTCACAGCTTAGTTTGCAGGAATACTTTGTACTGCAACAAGTTGGGTTGGAAGGTAAGGAGGGAGCCTAGTCAGAAGGTCCATAATCTTCTGTTGTAGCTAGTCAATGTTTTTTTCTCATTTAAACCAAATATTCCAGTTATATGTGAAAACCATCTTCCATTTTGATAGCTGGCCAAAATGAGGCATACAGACTCATGGGCAGCATGGCCTTTTGTTATCACTCGGAGAAAAACTTTGTATTACAGTAAGTTGGGTTGGAGAAAAACAGCCAAAGAATAGAGTTGGGAAAAATGAATACCATATGAGACTGATGAAGAAATATTTTATATAACTACTGTAGTAAATATTGTAAAAGAATTTTGCTGATCCCACAGTATTCTCTGACATTTCCCGCAATGACACACATCAGTAGCCACTTCCAGAATTCAAAAATTAAATTAAGTTGTAGCAGAAGGAATTTTCTGTGGCTCAGATGATACAACAATATGCCTCCACCAAAATTCTACTAAAGATGTTTTATGAATTTGTCCCCAGCTTCGTCCATCCAAAGCTATTGTATCTATTATCTTGCCTCTTCCAATCTCTGCACATATAAATTTAACGCCATACTATTTTTCAGGCTGTTAAGTCAAAAGAGAAAATTCTCAGGAGACAAATGGCCAATGTATATAAAAGACAGTAGAACAATTACAAAATCTTGTGAGTGAGAGATTCAACTGTGGTAAAAAAAATGAAATATTAAAGAGTTGGTATTCTCTCTTATTGAGACAGATTGAAAAATATCTTCATAACTGTTGATTTATTCCTGTTTCAGCCCTTCAACTTCATTGAATGCAGATAAGTTCTACGACAACTAGTAAATTCATAGTGATATAACTGTATTTCCAGAACAATTTTTCTGCATAGCATCAATGTCTTGTTGGTCTAGTCCAAAAGCATTAAAATAATTAATTTGAATAATAAAAGCGTCAAACCAGAACATGGAATATAGCTGCATCTAGATGCCTCTGAAAAACAGATTTAACAGCTTAACAAAGCTGGAAGGGGCCTTGTAGGTTATCTAGTCCAACCCCTATGCCCAAGCAGGAGACTCTACACCAGGGCTATTAAACTCGCGTCATCATGGCAACTTCACATGACATATTGGGACTTTCCCCCCCCTTCGTTAAACCAGGCATGGGTGGGGTGTAACACATCCGGCCTATGGGCTAGAAGTTTGACAAGCCTGTCCTACACCATTTCTGACAGATGGCAGTCCAGTCTCTTCTTGAAAGCTTCCATTGATGAAGCCCCCACAACTTCTGAGGGCAAGCTGTTCCATTGGTTGATTGTTTTTGCTGTCAGAAAATTTCTCCTTATTTCTAGGTTGAATCTCTCCTTGGTCATTTTCCATCTGGCTTTCAGGTACTGTGGAAAACAGGTTGACCACCCCTTCCTCTCTGTGGCAGCCCCTCAAATATTGGAAGACTGCTATCATGTCTCCCTTGGTTCTTCTCTTCACTAGACAAGCCATGCCCAGTTCCTGCAACTGCTTTTCATATGTTTTAGCTTCCATTCTTTGAAGTAAAACTAGCTTAAATTCTCAAACCTTCTTTGTTTTGTCCGGAAAAACGCGAGGTAGACCGGGTTCCAACAACAAAGTCTTTAACGGAACGTTGGCTCAAGCCGCGCCAGTCTTTTATACCTTTTGTATCTGCCGGCTTGTAGCCAATGAACATTTGTTTGAGTTTGCCGCCTTCCCGCGGCTTCAGGGATTGGTTCCTTTTGAACCAATCCCTTCTAGTTTTAACAACCAATCAGAATGTATTATTTGGAGCCAACTAAATTTTACATACAGAACCACCCCTCCCCTCTTAGTTCAGTCCTACGTAGTGACGTAGTCTCGCAAGTAGGCGCGGGTTCTTTCCTGACTCAAACTGGACCTGCGCGCGTTCATTCTCTGTTTGTGTCTTTGACCTGTTCGGATGGGGTTGTCGTCTCTTCTGTCCTTCCTCCTGGAACCGTCTGGAAGGGTGAGGCTGCCATTTTGCTGCCGCCTGAGTCGCTCGGCCGGCAGCTTCCCGCTCCCTCCCGTTTCCTCCCGGGCAGGTTGAGCTGGCTTGGCTGGCCCCATCCGATGGATTCTTTCCCCGAACTTCCTTCAAACAGTGAGTCTCATTTTGTTCTTTTTGGGTGAATTGATTTTCGGATTGGATTTAAACGGTTTCTTATTTATTTTTCGTGTTCCCCCCTCTTTGGTTTTGAATTTCGTTTTTGTAATTGCTTTGGTTGTGTTTTCATTCGTTCTAAATTTTCGGGACCAGAGCTGGTCTATGTTGCGCTTCCACTCCCTGCCATCGTCTACCGTTAACCGGTAAGACTTGGGGCCTGTTATGTCTGTAATTTGTCCCGTAACACCATAATGGGTCCCTCGCGTGAAATTCTTGCATAAACTAAATCGCCCAATTCTCTGAAACTTCCTGAATCGTGTAGAGGAGTCGGGGGTTTCAGGTGTGAATTTGGATGCAGCCGGTCCAGTGCGAGTCTAAGTTTCTCCCTATCAGTAGTTTCTGATGGGGTTTTGTTTGGTTGTGGTACTTGGTGTTATATGTTGGAGGTGAAGTAGCCAGTTTATTTCGCTTTGGACGTCCGCAGTGTCCATCTTTCCAAACCCTCTGGTAAATCTGACCATCCTTTCAGCGCTACTGTTTGCAGCCGGATCGGGCCGGCGGCTGTGAGGGCATGTCTTATTTACCTAGGGAGGCCTAGGTATATTGTTTCGAAAGTTTGAAGACTGGTTAGTTGTGGTCCATTATCCGGACACTAAGGAATCTGTGGCCATGGTTTGCAAAAAGTTTCTTAGATCTCTTATTAG